>JARGYO010005626.1:54962397-55127397 GCA_029206835.1 Rana muscosa
GATATCTATTGATTCTTCGAACGCATTGGTTATGTTAGTAAATTTGCAGTAAAATAAATAAATAGTGCCTATTTATGAAATAAATGTTGTCCCTTAAGGCCCCATTCACACAGGGGTGGCACGACGCGGCACGACTTCGGGGGCGACCTCGGCGGCGCGATCTCAAGACAACTTGCGACGCCCGCCGAGGCGATTTGCATAATGACTTCTGTATAGAAGTCAATGCAGGTCGCCTTGGGTCGCCTCCAAAAGTAGTACAGGAACCTTTTTCTAAGTCGGAGCGACCTGAGTCGCTCCTATTAGAACGGTTCCATTGAACAGCGTGGGACGCGACTCGTCAGGCGACCGAGTCGCCTGACGAGTCGCCCCTGTGTGAACCGGGTCTAAGGCTCTGCTTTACATTGAGAATAGGAAAGCCTTTAGAAGCTGGAAAGCTTGCTCATGACATGAGTGTTATGCAGAAAAGGTGTCATGACAGGTGCAATGGTGTCACAGCGGTGGCTGGTGCAATGACACTGAAGGGCAAAGTGCAAAATTGAATTTATAGAGCATATTAGGTTTGTTTTTAGAGATTAAGAAATACAATATTAGTTGCCAGTTTCCTATTAGAGAAAACAGTCTTATGTTACTAGAATGCAGTGTTATTAGGTGACACTCATGCTTGGCTTTATTGTCACAAAACACTTGTATTTCACTCGTCCTTAGTCAGATCTTTTGCAGGTCACCATGCGGTTGGTCGGGTCAGATATGGTGTCTAAATGCCTTTCTGTCATCCATGTTTACTGCTGGTAATGATTTTATTTCTAGGTCATTTACAAGACCAGCAAGAGAAAGCCTGTAGGGTGATGCATTGAGTCTTCCAGGGAAAGGATGAAGAGCCTGAAACCAACACATAATAGGAACTGTCATATGTAATAATAAGGACTGGACTAGGTTAAGATCTGTGATTTATCTTCTTTTAGGCTCATTTAGCAGTATGGTAGGGTCAGGTATATCATATACAGTGGAACCATGGTTTACGAGTAAGGCGGTTAACGAGCATTTTGAAAGACGAGCAACTTTTTTTTTTTAATTCTGACTCGGTTTGCGAGTGTTGTCTCGCAAAACCAGCAGAATTCAAGCTAATGGGGCGTGCAGTACCGCATTTGGCCAGAGGTGCGAGGGGCACCGGTGACACTCGGAACGGTTCGGAGCGGTTCGGAGCCATTCAGAAATACTCAGAATCACTCGGAAATACGGGTGTTTCCGAGCCTTTCCGAGGTCAGCCGAGCTGTCCTTGATCATTTCCGAGGCGCTCCGACACCCCCCACCTCTGGCCACATGCGGTATTGCATGCCATTGAAGTCAACGCGGAACTAATTATTTTCGTTTCCATTGAACTCTATGGGGAAACTCGCTTTGATATGCGAGTGCTTTGGATTACGAGAATTCTCCTGGAACGGATTATGCTCGTAATCCAAGGTTCCACTGTAGTTTTGATATATTTTGATATATATCGGATATCTGTGCCTATGTTTATGAAAGAAGCTGCTTCTCTAAAAGGCCCAAGAAGCCAATACTTGTTCAGATGGACCTTTTTATATAACCATGGAATTTACACTATATTACCAAAAGTATTGGGACACCTGCCTTTACACGCACATGAACTTTAATGACATCCCAGTCTTAGTCCATGGGGTTCAATACTGAGTTGGCCCACCCTTTGCAGCTATACCAACTTCAACTCTTCTGGGAAGGCTGTCCACAAGGTTTAGGAGTGTGTCTATGGGAATGTTTGACCATTCTTCCAGAAGCGTATTTGTGAGGTCAGGCACTGATGTTGGACGAGAAGGCCTGGCTCGCAGTCTCCGCTCTAATTCATTCCAAAGGTGTTCTATGAGGTTCAGGTCAGGACTCTGTGCAGGCCAGTCAAGTTCCTCCACACCAAACTCGCTCATCCATGTCTTTATGGACCTTGATTTGTGCACAGTCATGTATGAACAGGAAGGGGCTATCCCCAAACTATTCCCACAAAGTTGGGAGCATGAAATTGTCCAAAATGTCTTGGTATGCTGATGCCTTAAGAGTTACCTTCACTGGAACGAAGGGGCCAAGCCCAACCCCTAAAAAACAACCCCACACCATAACCCCCCTCCACCAAATGATTTGGACCAGTGCACAAAGCAAGGTCCAGAAAGACATGGATGAGCTTCTGGAAGAATGGTCAAACATTCCCATAGACACACTCCTAAACCTTGTGGACAGCCTTCCCAGAAGAGTTGAAGCTGTTCTAGCTGCAAAGGGTGGGCCAACTCAATATTGAACCCTACGGACTAAGACTGAGATGTCATTAAAGTTCATGTGCGTGTAAAGGCAGGCGTCCCAATACTTCTGGTAATATAGTGTATGTGCGGTGGCAAAGGGGTGGGCTTTAACACCCAAATGGCACACATATCCATCATTGGAGAGCTGATGTTTCTGTGTTTAGAGTGCATTCAATGGAGACTGAGCTGTCAAAGAGGCTCTCGATCCCTGCTAAAGATCGTGACTGGTGCGACCGGCTCCAAAAAAATTGAACTACTGTGACAGTTAATCACAGTGGTCACATGATCACTGATCTTTCTTGACCCCCCCCCCCCCCCCGGGCGTACAGACCCTATTTAAGGGATGCTGGGGCTGGGAGAGAAGGAGTTAAATGACCTGAGCTCAGTAAACTAAAATCTGCACATTTGCTTATTCTGATTTCTTTTGCACCTCTCAGTGAATTATTCAGTTATTGGTTGGCCTACTGAAGGGCCTTCTTGTTACAACTGCTTGGAAGAAGTTCCTAGACATATGTCCATCAATAGGAGCGCTCCAATGTTTCACATTATGCCGACACACAAGTTTTCTGCTTCACCCTGCCAAACTGGAAGACAAATTTGTGTGCAATATTTCCACCTGGTATCAGAGGAAAGGGACTGTGAAGAGGTCAGGCACTGATGTGGATGAGAAGGCCTGGCTCGCAGTCTCCACTCTAATTCATCCCAAAGGTGTTCTGTCAGGTTGAGGTCAGGACTCTGTGCAGGCCAGTCAAGTTCCTCCACCCCAAACTTGCTCATCTATGGTTTTATGGACCTTGCTTTGTGCACTGGTGTGCAGTCATGTTGGAACAGGAAGGGGCCATCCCTAAACTGTTCCCATAAAGTTGGGACCATGAAATTGTCCAAAATGTCTTGGTATGCTGACGCCTTACGAGTTCCCTTCAATGGAACTAAGGGGCCAAGCCCTGAAAAACAACCTCACACCATAATCCCCCCTCCACCAAATGATTTGGGCCAGTGCACAAAGCAAGGTCCATAAAGACGTGGATGAGCGAGTTTGTGGTGGAGGAACATGACTGGCCTGCACAGAGTCCTGACCTCAACCCGATAGAACACCTCTGGGATGAATAAGAGCGGAGACAGTGAGCCGGGCCTTCTCGTCCACATCAGTGTCTGACCTCACAAATGCTCTTCTGGAAGAATGGTCAAACATTCCTATAGACACACTCCTAAACCTTGTGGACAGCCTTCCCAGGAAAGTTGAAGCTGTTATAGCTGCAAAGGGTGGGCCAACTCAACATTGAACCCTATGGACTAAGACTGGGATGTCATAAAAAAATTCATGTGCGTGTAAAGGCAGGTGTCTCAATACTTTTGGTAATATAGTGTATGTTAACACAGGAGTCAACCTGTTAAGATATGATTCCTTGTTGCCTGGGTTTTCTAAAATTTGCACATCATCAAGATTTTTTCCTGTAGGCCTGTCTGCAGGGTTGTCACAGAACACACGATTCAAAAGGGGTTGGTTTACTAAAAGCAAAACAACTATTTACTTTGCAAGAGAATTTGCCTCAGAACTTAGTGAATGTGGTAAAGTTTCACTTTGCAAATACCCAATAAGTAAAAAAATAAAAATAAAATATTTTTGCTTGCAGATGATTGGCTGATGGAAGTCAGCGAGCTTCACTTCATTTACTAAGCTCTGGTGCAAATTCCTTTGGAAAGTGCAAATTTACTTGTAAAGTGATAAGCTAGTTTGCCTTTAGTAAATAAACCTCAGCTTCTGGACACCAATGCCATACCGAGCAACAACACAATCAGTAACACGTGATTGAGATATTTGCACTTTAGAGAGTAAGTATGCCGGCCATAGAGGGTGAGAATTTCTTTTCTGCAACCCCGGCTTGCAGGAAATAAATTTGCACAATTTCCCCATCAACACAGATAGTGCTTACAGGGGAATCCCTCCTGCCGAGACACCGCCATTCTCCCGGCGGAAGGGATGGCAGGGGAAGCGGTCCTCCTCCCGCCAGGAGAAGATTGATTGAGTGATTATTGCTAGCAGCTATACCAGCCACTAGACATAATCGGAAGTAAATCCGGCAGCTGGTTGTTCCCAAGTTGATTGATCAATCTACTTGGTACATTAAGCCTGCCTGTACACAGTTCGAATTTTGGCCGGTTCCTTTTGAAATGTCTATGGCCGGCCTAACTGATATCGTTTTAATTTTAATTGCCCTATGAAATTGATTTTAATTGCTTGTTCACACCATATCCATTAAAGTCTTACTAAACCAACAACAGTAAAATCAGTCTGTATATGCAGTAAAGCATGCTTGCTATACTCACTGTGGAACCTAAGGGGTTAATCCTCTGCATTGTATAAAAAGGCTGTGTGATCTAGCAGTACACACCAAACTGAGCATGTTCAGAGTGTCCCCAAGGCTCTGTACTATCAGGCGATGGATTAGGGACTGTGGACAAAGGGGGGATCAGAGAAGTGAGGATCACACTTATCTGATCCCCCCTTTGTTCACAGTCCCCAATCCATCTCCTGATAGTACAGAGCCTTGGGGACACTCTGAACACGCTCAGTTTGGTGTGTACTGCTAGAGAGTTTTTTTTTTTCTTGGGAGAGTGCATGTGATCAGCACAGGACCAATCAGCACTGTCCAGACAGAGGGTCAGGGGACATGCAGCCTCATTGGACAGTCAGAGGAGAATGAAAACTCCTCCTACAAGCTTTACCCAAACACTGATAGAAGTTACAAGACTGCTATATACTGCTGATGAGAAAAGGTAATTAGCAGTTTATATTTACTAAAACTATTGTATTTCCATATTCTGTGTACTGTAGGAGACCAGATATAGTGAATGCAGGGTCCTGGGTTTAGTAACACGTTAAGCTGTGTTGTTTTGCACATCAGTGCACATGTGAACAGGGCACATAGCCCCGTTCACACCCTACATGTGAACATGGTGTGAACAAGCCCTTAAGGTGCATGTCTAGCCATACATTTTTCCGTAGTTTGGGATAAGGTGGGCATGAGTTAGATTCCCTGTCAGGTTTTTACTTCAAAATTGGCTCCTGTCCAGCTTACAACATTTTTATCAGACAGGAAAAGAGGGTAATTCTCCAACAACAACACAAACAGAATGAATTTTTTTTTGTTTGTATTTTTTCCCTGAAATCAGGAGATATGTTATGTATCTGCTCTGTGCAAGGAAATTGCACAAAGCAGCCCCTTAACTCCTCTTATAGAGTTCCCTGCCGGCGCTGATCCCTCCTCCTCTCCTGCGTGGGCACCCATAGCAAAGCGTGTGCTATGAGGGCACATGTGTGGGCATGCTCTTGAGCTGGGCTGTGTGCATACATAGACACACACACAGTGCAGCTCGGCCACGGCCTCGCTCCCTTCTGCCAAGATTTGACTGACAGCAGCCAATGGCTCCCACTACTCTCAGTCTGTCCTGTGACAGCAGATAGAGAGACCAGCGCTGCTGCAGACAGGCACAGCACTGGATCAAGTGAGGTGACAGGTTAGAGTATGGGAAAGGGGAGGGGAGGGTAACTAGTGGCAAGTTTTTTACCTTAATACAGGGAATGCATTAAGGTAAAAAAAAAAAAACTTTTGACTTTAGAACCACTGTAATGTTGTCTATGCCAATGCTCAAGATGTAGGCTGATTTCTGATGAATCTGTCATCAACAGGACAAAGAGGGAATGTAAATCTCTAATGGCCCCGCCAAATAGCAGTAAAAAACCTGACATGAGTTGGCATACTCTTCAACAATTCTTTGTATTGATGAGAGTTCCCAAAAACAATGAGCATAAAGCCCAACTACAGGAAACTTGAAATGTAGGCCCCTTTCACACTTGTGCGACTTCAAAGTCGCACAGTTTTGTCGTGATTCGTGGTGCCGATTTTGCTGCGATTTACGGCCGCATTTCACCGCGATTTCAAGAAATGCCTGTGTAAGTGGCATCAAAATCAGACCAAAGTAGTGCAGGGATTACTTTGAAGTCAGACTTGAAGTCGTACTAATATGAATGGTTGTCATTGGAAATCATGGGAATTGACTTGTCATGCTACTTTGCCATCACAAATCGTGGGACAAGTCGTATAAGTGTGAAAGGGGCCAGTGGGACTGTGCCTGTCCGCTTTGTCTAGAGAAGAGGAGAAGCGCTTTTACTTACCCGAACCTCTGCTCCCCCAGCAGATGGCACTCCCCTGTGCTCCAGCAGTGGACTGTCCCTTGGCATCATCATGTCCAAAGCAGCGCTATCCACTGTGCACTGATCTTGATAATGCCAGAACCTTAGACCACTGAAGCATGGGGGAGACATTGAAGAAATTGTGCGGACCTCTTTTTTTGTGTCCCCTAGACCTTGGGATTTAATCAAAAGTTGGAAAGCCATTTAAACCAATATCCGCCATTTGTATTTATTGTCTGCAACCGATTCTGTATATAGAGTGCTGAGCTCATCATTTTGTTTGTCAAGTTTTAGTTATAGTGTTACTAAACCCAGGAACCTGCATTCAGTATAGCTGGTCTCCCACAGTACACAGAACATTGAAATGCAATTGTATTAGTCAGGGTTTTTTTTTCTCATAGAATAGGTGCAGGAACTCCCCCCTTCTGAGTCACTTCTTGTCTCCACCCCCTACCTACCCCTGAGCACCATTTCTCGGTTCCATCCCCTACCCACCTCCCAGTAGCGCAACAATAGACCGCCACACAAAAATAGATCCCCTCCAGCAACAATAGATCCCCCAGCAGCCAGCATTAATAGGCCCTCCAGCACCCCTTGCCATTACATACATTCAGTGCTGGAGGTTCAGGAACTGTGTTCCCCCGCGTTCCCGCTGAAAAAAAGCCCTAATTTTAGTAAATATAAACTGCTAAATAGCTTTTCTCATCAACTTTGAGCAAGTTGGACCAACAATCCGACCGTGTGTACGCTCCATCGGACAAACTTTTTTTTATTTTTTTGTTTTCATCGGACAAAAGTTGGGTCTGCAAACGGACAAACTTTTGGCCAACAAAAATCCGATGGAGCAAAGTCCAACCGTGTGTACAGAAAACCATCGGACTTTTGCCCGATGGACAAAACAAATAATGTTAAAATCAGCCAACAATAGCAGAAGTTGACCAAAGGGTGGCGGTAAAGAGCAGAAAAGAGCAGAAAAACCATGTGATGTTGGAAAAAGTTTTGGGAAAGTTTGCAGAAAAGTCCTGTGGTGTGTATGCTATGGGTGTTCCCGGCCAACTCCGTTCGGACAAAAATCCACGGAAAAGTCAGATGGCAGTCCGACCGTGTGTACGAGGCTTAACTCTTTAACACGTTTGTATTCTAGTCCTTTGTACCAGCAATAAATGTATGGCCAGCCTGCCTGTTTTCTGTGTCCAGCATTCCTTTAATTAGTGATTGCCAACAAGAGTTTTACATTACTCTTGGACCTCCTGGAACATTGGGCAAAGACTTCATAAACCTGGCTGGTATCCAGTAGTTTTATTAATGGAAGTGATCTTGCCAGGACTGTATCTGAAGATCATGCTATTCTAGGCAAACATGAAGGATGATGCTTTTTCATCTTTTGTCACTATTTATGTCACCAGTCAGATTACAGGATTAGTACTGAGCACATAGAAAGACTGAATGCATTTTTAGAAGCATCATGTTATTTATTCTTTTTGTAGCCAGCATTGGACAGGACTATAGACTTATGAAGGGGCTTACAAGTCTTTGGGATTGATTTACTAAAGGCAAAATAGGCTGTTCACTTTGCAAGGGAATTTCCTTAGCTTAGTGATTGCGGTGAACATTCACGTTGGAAATAATACCAAATCATGTGCAAGGAAATTTAATAAACAGTATTTTTTCTTGCACGTGATTGGATGATGGTAGTCAGCAGAGCTTCACCTCGTTCATCGTTCACTAAACTAAGTAAAAATTCAATTTCAAAGTGAAGATCAACTTGTCTTTAGTTATGCAAACGTCCTGTGACCACTGACAGCAACCTTTGCCTCCTTCTTTAGTTCAGCTTTATAAATTGTATCTGTAAGGTTTTCTCGTATAAATATATATCTGTATTGTAGGTTGTTGCGTATGGTAATATTGGGAAAGATGATGTTGGTAATGGTCACCAATGCAAAAAGGGTCTAGTTACAAAAATAAATAACACTTGCTAGTGTGGTATGTGTTGTTGATATGACTCAAGCTATTGGTGACCATTATTTGCACACATAGCACTTATCTAATTGTGAACAAAAAGTGTACTTTTTAATTTAACATTTCAAGTTCACTTAAAATAATTGTGCACATTTACAAATGGCTTAAATAATGTCAGGAACCAACAACATTCATGGAAAATGAAAAACAGGAATGACTCGTTTGCACAGAGTGGGTCTTGTGAATTGAAGGTGCCAAATTTTATTTTATTTATTATTATTATTAATAATAATATTTTACTTTTCAGGCTTGTCAACAGTGCGGGGACAAGCTCACCTAGAGCCCAGAGCGAACATGCCAAACTGCGCCCCCCAGATGTAAGAGCATTGTGTGTCAGCAAAAATCCCCCCCCCCTAGAATTGGGATCAAAGTGTTACAGGAACCTGGGGACCGAGGGAGTCTAGCACTGCCGGATTGGCGGAAATATTATTTGGATGGTTAGTGATGGATGATGGAGACGCAGCCACTGTGTTGGAAGCGGCTAATCTAGGGTCTTATGAAAGTTTGCGCCTAGCTCTTTTCAGAGGCCGTAAATCTGACTTACCTGTGACGCAGACTATGAAGGCCACTATTAGTGCTTGGGACGTAGCGGTGAAATTGGCCTCTCCCAGGTATCAGGATTTCTCCCCTTATGCCCCGCTGTGGATATACCCCAATTTGCCAAATTTTTATAACTTGCCGGATTCTATGATCTGGGCAGTAAAGGGAGTTAAAACATTGGGAGACATAACTTCATTTGGTGACCTGCTGACTTTTCCCCAACTGCAGTCAAGACATGACCTGGGCAGTTTCGGGAGCATAGGGTAGAATCTCTCCCCTCCACCCTCGAGTCTGTGTTGTCGGTGGAGGAATTAGCTAAGCCCCTCTCCAACTCCTATAACGAATTTTTCAAATCTACACCAAAGGCAGTTTCCAACTGTAGGAGTAGATGGGAGGTAGAAGTCCCTGAGTTACAGGGGGAGGACTGGGATGTGGTATGGGATCAACCCTTTAAACACCTAGTATCGGCCAGGGACAGGATAATCCAATTTAAATTCATTCACAGGAGCTATTACACACCGGCCAGGCTAGCAATACATTTTTGTAACGTTTCGGCAGAATGCTGGAGATGCTCATTCTCTCCGGCCAATGCTGAACACATATTCTGGCAGTGCCCTCACATCAGATGATTTTGGGAGGAGATTATATCATGTATATTGGATCTTCTTACAATACCCGTACCGCTAACGGTGAGAGTTTGTTTATTGGGGTTGGTGGAGGAGGTGGTTCCGACCAGGGCGTTGAGAACGCTACTCAATATCCTATTATTCTATGGGAAAAAGCCTTTACTGCTCAAATAGAAGGATGCAAGGGCCCCGGATAACACCTTTTGGAAGGGTTTGGTCTTATAGGGCCAGGGGTTGTGAAAAAAAGTTTGACAAGGTGTGGCAGACTTGGTACAATTCGGACAGCACAGTGGGATAAGTGGGATAATTGCAGTTTCATGGTTTATAGAGGATGAGCTTGTAGCTACTGCAGTAAGAAATACTCAGGCGAGAGGTAATGAAACATATAGGGATTGTGTAGCGATTTTGAGGTTGGGTTCCGGCCTTTGATTGCCACGCTCAGTGGTGCTGGGGTAACAGACAAGTTCATCTGGTGAGGAACCAACAGTTAGAAATGTTTAGTTTCAGAGAAACTGAGCTGTGACAGGGGGAGGTTGCAATGTCAGCTGAGTGCCACGTTGGCAACCCGGATGTTTTTTAACTTGCTGCAATTTAAATTCAATAAAAAGTAATTTTCAAAAAAAAAAATATTGAGTTTAGGAGATTTTGGATTTTTTTTTGCCAAAGCTCCTAAACTCATCCATGTACACACAGGCTTTTAGCAGCATTTAGAAGCTGCCGCGTTTAGGTGAGCTTCAACCTCCCTCTCTTGAAGAATCGCGTACAGGATAGGACCGATTTGACTGCCGGGCCACAGGAAAACACAAAACGCTGCAAAAACGCACTGAAATCGTGGCACGTTTTTGGCACGTTTTGCATTTTGTCACAGTAAATGTAGGCTAGTGTACATGAAGCCTTACAGTTTATTTTCTTTACAAAGCAAAGCCACTCAAACAGTATAAAAGCCTGTGCCCTGCCAGCACGCTGCAGAAAAGGACTGTATGTGTGGAATTAGGTTATCCAAGCTGTGGCTTTTTTGTAATGGAATCAAACTGTGATGCCTCGTACACACGGCCGAGATTCTCGTCGAAAAAAACATGTCGTTTTTTTCGACGAGATTCTTGGACAAGAAACTTGTCCCGGCCGAGTGTACACACGCTCATTTCAAAGAACCCGCGGTTCTTTGAATGGAGCGAACGCGGTGATGTCATCGAATACGACGAGCATGCGCTTGTCACATTCGATGCCGTCGCCGCCATCTTTGTTCACCCTACCTATGCCTAGGAAGCTACCGCGCATGCGTCAAAGTCATTTCGAGCATGCGCGGGCTTCCCGGCGAAAAGGTAAGTGTACACACACACAATTTTCTCGTCGAGAAACAGGCTGACGAGAATCTCGACGAGAAAATAGAGAGCAGGTTCTCTATTTTCTCGTCGAGATTCTTGTCGCTTTTCTTGACGAGAAACCATACACACGAACAAATTTCTCGGCAAGAAATCTCTGCCAGCAAGTTTCTTGCTGGTTTTTGCCGAGAAACTCGTTCGTGTGTACGAGGCTTCAGGCTTTGCAAACATTTTATTTGGATGCTCCCATAATTAATTTAGCTGATTTAAATTAAAAGTTCAATTGGACGATAATATTTGTTTCTTAATTTAGTACACAAAGGCCTCATGTACACTGGCGTTTTTCTTAGGCGTGTCAAGCAGTTGGGTGTTCATTCAATCCATTGGCTAGAATATTAATTAAAGTGGATAATAATGTAAACCTGATTCATGAAATTTGACCTGGGCACATATATCTGCAGTGTTTGCTTATCTCTCTCCAAAGCCCTAAGTTCTGTGTCTTTCTGCTGCTCGTTTCTTCTGTTAGCAGCACAATAACTTCTGACAAGTTCACCAACACGGGAGATAAAAGCAGCTGGAAATTTGTAATATAAGAGCTGTCAAAGGGAAGAGAGCGCATACGGCGGGTAGCCTCCAATGGAGGTGGAAGGCTTTCATTTGTTCCTATTTTTCGGTTCCGTCGGGTGACGTAATTGTCGGTGGATTACATCGCGGGACATTTTTTTTTTTAATAAAGGATTTGTCAAAAACTGTCTCTTGTGGTCCTTACTTTTTGAAAAAAAATTGGTGAATAGGTAGGGGTATGATGTACCAGATACCCATTCACATAGGGAAGGGGTGGGATCAGGTGGCCTCCTTGTTAAAGGGGGCTTCCAGATTCCAATAAGCCCCCCACCCGCAGACCCCGACAACCACAGCCCATGGTTGATGGGAAGAAGCCCTTGTCCCCATCATAATGGGGACAAGGTGCTTTGGAGTGGGGGGGCGCAGAGCAGTTTCTTTCTTTATTTTTTAATAGTTAAAATAGGCAATTGTAACCACAAGTTATTTTAAATGGGATTTTTTTCTTTAGAAATGTCAGTTTTGCTGTAGCATGTTCTCTATAGGCTACAAATGTGCCACTTTACAGGTACAGTAGGTAGGACCCCCCCCCAGGCACGATATTTAAAGGAATTTTTCATTTGCATTGTTGCACATTAAGCATCATTAACCACTTACCGACCATCCGCCGCAGTTTTACTGTGGCAGAATGGCACGGCTGGGCAAAGCGACCTTACCTTACGTCGCTTCGCTTTTTGGCCCCTAGGGGTGCGCGCGCCCCGCCGGAGGCGCAAGCTCACAGCTTGCCGGAGCCGAGTGCCATGACCGCCGGGAACCCACGATCGCTCGTGACAGAGCGAGAACCGGGAACTGTGTGTGTAAACACACAGATCCCAGTTCTTTCAGGGGAGAGGAGACTGATCGTGTGTTCAAACAATGTATGAACACCGATCTCTCTCTTCCCCTAGTTAGTCCCATCTCCCCTACAGTGAGAACACAGTGAGGGAACACAGTTAACTTTGATCGCAACCTAGTGTTAACCCCTTCCCTGCCAGTGACATTTATATAGTAATCGCTGTATAATTGTCAATGGTCCCAAAAATGTGTCAAAAGTGTCCGATGTGTCCGCCGCAATATCGCAGTCCCGATAAAAATCGCAGATCGCCGCCATTACTAGTAAAAAAAATTATAATAATAAAAATGCCATAAATCTATCCCCTATTTTGTAGACGCTATAACTTCTGTGCAAACCAATCAATATACGCTTATTGCGATTTATTTTTTTAACAAAAATATGTAGAAGAATACATATCGGCCTAAACTGAGGAAATTTTTTATTTTTTTTTAAATGTGGGATTACAGCAAAAAGTAAAAGATATTGTGTTTTTTTCAAAATTGTCACTCTTCTTTGGTTTATAGTGCAAAAAATAAAAACCGCACAGGTGATCAAATACCTCCAAAAGAAAGCTCTATTTGTGGGGAAAAATCAATTTTGTTTAGGTCCAGCGTCGCACGACCGCGCAATTGTCAGTTAAAGCGACGCAGTGCCGTATCGCAAAAAATGGCCTGGTCATTGAGCAGCCAAGTCTTCCAGGGCTGAAGTGGTTAAAATCACTGCTCCTGAAAAAATTATTGTTTTAAAAAAAAAAACAATTTATTGATACATGTCCCCCAGGGCAGTACCCAGACCCCCATACCCCTTTTATGGCCAATCACTTGTATATAATGCCCTTTTTTTTATCTGCACTTTTTTTTTATATTATTCAGCTGTCAGCGTGGAAACCCATTAACAGCTGATGACTCATCGGTTGTTAAGGACACCACGGCCAGCTTCCCGGCCCCGTTCCTTAACCACAAACTTACACTGCGTCCTGATTGGGCAAATCTTTGTCCAATCAGGGCACAGAATGCACTGTGTAGCGCTCAGTGCATTGCAGGGTGTTTGTTGGGGTGAACACCCAGCGAACTATCTGCAAATTTGGGTGTTCGGCGAACGGCCGAACAGGCAAATGTTCGGCCCAAACTCATGCACGGGCCGAAGCGTTCGCCTATCCCTATTAGGCACTTTGGGTGTTTTCTCTG
The DNA here is from genome assembly GCA_029206835.1 of Rana muscosa. Lineage (NCBI taxonomy): Eukaryota > Metazoa > Chordata > Amphibia > Anura > Ranidae > Rana > Rana muscosa. Next base: position 54,976,025 of record JARGYO010005626.1, read on the forward strand.
CCGAAAAACTTCTCTCCTGCGCAAGTGATGTTTTTTTCTGCCTCTATACGCCCCTCTATGTACCTAAGTGTACAGGGACACAAAGGCTAACATAGAGGGGCGTATAGAGGCAGAAAAAAAGTCAAATGTCCTTAAAAGCGCCTAATGGACTCTAATCACCTGTAAACACCTATGGGTCCTTTCACACTGGGTAGATCCGTATGACACACTCCGCTTGCTCGGCGGGGATCGATCCACTGATGACAGGTTTGTGTCCGCTCACTGTGCTGAGGCAGATCTGTCAAAGTCCCGTCTGTCCATTTTCATCCAATCCTGTCCGATCCGATCCGCCAGACGGATAGGAAAATAGGACCACCATCCATCTGGATTTGGCGGACAGGATCAGATCGGATATCAGCGAGTGTCAGCGGACATGTCACCGCTGACATCAGCTGCCCCAAAGGGGTGAATGGAGTGTCCGATCAGGTCCGCCTGAAAAACTGGCGGACCTGATCGGAAAGCCCATGTGAAAGGGTCCTATGTGCGCATGGACACATAGGGTAACATAAAGGAGTGTATAGAGTCAGAGAACAGTCAAACACCCTTAAAAAAAGTTTTTTATGCCCAGTGTGCATGAGGTCTTATTTTTTTCATTTCCAGGTGACAGTGTTTTTTAATTCAATTACTCAGGTGTATTACAACTGTTCTATATCACCTTAATTTTTGCTTAGTTATTGAAATGTTGTAAGTAAATTAGGAAAGTATATTTCCAATCCTTTTATAGATGCCAGATTGTTTTTGTGTTGGCTGTTCTAATCATTCTAAAAACGTTCCTCTTTTTTACTTTTTCCAAGAAAGTGCAAACTTTATGTCCCAAAAAAACTGATCAGTATCTCGAGAAAAACTTTAGAAATGTCAAAGGCAGACCCTTGGCCTACATCCAGTATCACCACACACCTTTTCAGTAATCTTTATATATTCGAAGCTATCACTTTGTGGATATTCAGTATTTTAAAAAAAAAATCTTTTCCATGACAGTGACTCATGGGATAAAGACAGCCCAACTGTGCCTTTACTCTCATGATTAATTAAGACAGAAATGAGGTTGGACTGAGCAGCAGTTCAGAGACAAATGAAAAGGTCAAAATTAATGAGGGGAGGGATCTTTAAAAAGAAATTACAGAAAAAAAAGTATTTAATCAGTTGTCTGATAAAAGCAGGCTATACCAGTGTCTCAGTTGTTCTTTTAGTCTGAGGATTGGATTTTTTCCTTTTTCTTCATGGTCTGCACCTGACTCATCCTTAAACTCTGTGGGCTATCCAAACACCTCTTTCTGCTCATTGTCAGTGATATGTAAAAATTCTCTTCATAAAATGATAATTAAGAAAGCAAATCTGAATTTGTATTTCTCACTTTGGCTTTTGTTATTAAGAGGCGGTTCACACAGGGGCATCCTGGGATCCGACTTCAAGTCGCCGCAAGTCGCGCGGTTTACAAAAGTAATGGAAGTGAATGGAGCCGTCTTAATGCACACTACTGCAGTCGCTCCGACTTCAGAAAAGGTTCCTGTACTACTTCAATCCGACTCCTAGGCGACTTGTACCCATAGATTTCAATGGAAGTTGCCTCCAAGTCGGATCCCCTGTCTTAACTGAAGCAACTTTACAGGAAGTAAAAATAGTTTTCCAGGCAAACCCCTCCCTCCCCCTCCCTCCCACAGAGCTGATTATTGTTTGCTTGGCCACTGGAAAGTCGCCTGTCCTGGAGGCAACTTGAAGTTGCCTTGTAAGTTGCCTGGAGTCGCGCTGTGATTCATACTCAAGTCGTGTCCAAGTTGCCTCCCAAAGTCGCACTGGAAGTCGTGTTGCCCCTGTGTGAACTGGCTCTAAAGGTACAAGATTACTTAATTAATTACTTAAAATAAATATGCCCCACCTTGGTCTTCCCTAGCATTTTAGAATAAAGAATACTCGCCTTCCAATGCAGAAGATGCTGTATGCCACCAGAGAATTCAGAATGCAGAATTCACATCTCCATGCAATGGGTTTACTTTGCACATGCACCTGCGCCCCCTATAGGCTGTAATTTTGGGGCTATAGAGTGAATGTGCAAAATCAAAAAAGGATGGCTTAACACTTTTGTTGCTATGGAAACCTGATTGCTGACTTTCCACGTTGTGTATTACAGCTTCAGTGTTGTGAAATGAGTATTGATGCCTCTAAATTATTAGAGAGGGCCAGGATGGATTTTTTTTTATTATGATTATGGGTACTCTTCCACATATGCTTTAACGGCTTGCCGATCAGCCGCTGTCATTATACTGTGGCAGGTCAGCTAGATCCCACGAATCGCCATACCGGTACGTGGCACCGGTCCCTTTAAAAACCATAGCAGGTGCGCACGGTGGGGGAGCTGATGTGTGCCAGCCACCCGCGATCGCTCCACAGAGAGCCATATCAGGGATCTGTCAATGTAAACAAACAGATGCCCATTCTGTCAGTACTGAGTGATCGTCTGTTCCTAGTGATCAGAAACAGCGATCTCTCTGTACTCCCAGTCAGTCCCCTCCCCCACAGTTAGAAACACCTCCCAAGGGAACACGTTTAACTCCTTGATCGCCCCCTAGTCTTAACCCTTCCCTGTCAGTGTAATTTATACAGTAATCAAAGCATTTTTATAGCACCGATTGCTGTATAAATGTCACTGGTCCCAAAAAAGTGTCAAAAGTGTCCGATCTGCCTGCCGCATTGTCGCAGTCCTGCTAAAAATCGCTAATCACCGCCATTACTAGTAAGAAAATATAATAATAATAAAAATGCCATAAATATATCCCCTATTTTGTAGACTCTATAACTTTTGCACAAACCAATCAATATAGGCTTATTGCGATTAATTTTTTTAACCAAATTGTCGGTCTTTTTGTTTATAGTGCCAAAAATAAAAATCGCAGAGGTGATCAATTACCACCAAAATAAAGCTATATTTGTGGGATAAAAAGGGTGTCAATTTTGTTTTGGTACAGCGTCGCACGTCCGAGCAATTGTCTGTTAAAACGACGTACTGCCATATCGCAAACAAATTGCCTAATCATTAAAGCCCTGTACACACGATCGGATTTCCTATGGTTTTTAAACCGATGGATTTTTCCATCGGAAAACCGATGAAGCTGACTTCCATCAGTCTTGCCTACACACCATCAGTAAAAAACCGGCCGTTCCAAACGCGGTGACGTAAAACACTCTGATGAGCCAAGAAAAATTAAGTTCAATGCTTCTAAACATGCGTCGACTTGATTCTGAGCATGCGTGGGTTTTTTATCCGATGGAGTTCCCCACAGACGATAGTAATTTACTATCGGTTTTTTAACCATTGGATAAATTTAAAACATGTTCTATTTTTAAACACCGATGGAAAAAAGACAGATGGGGCCCACACACGATCGGTTTGTCCGATATAAACAGTCCAATCGGACTGTTTTCATCGGTAAAACCTATCGTGTGTACACGGCTTTAGGGGGTAAATCTTCCGGGGCTAAAGTGGTTAATATTGCAAAAATAGAATTTCCCAATGTCCACCTGAATTATGACCTAAAAGATGACCAATAGAGGGATCCAGGAAGTAGTAGGGAGCGTGCCAAGCTCCACTTTTACAGGAAAACTAGAGATTTCTATATGACTTCAGCTGCCTTCATCTGTAGATGTACTGATTATTTTGGCTTATAGTTTTTATATAATCTAAATACACAGTTGTAATACATATATGTTTACTTTTTTTAACTTTTTTGCTTGTGTGTGTATATATATATATATATATATATATACACACAGTATATATATATATATATATATATAAATAGATAGATATATATATATATATATATATACACAATATATATATATATATATATATATATATATATATATATATATATATATATATATATATATATATATATATACTGTAGATATATATGCAAAGAACATGTAATACTGTACAACCAGTAGTACAGTTTACACACATTTTTCTATACTGCATAGCCAGGCATGTGACACCCAAAATCTAAAACCCCTTTTTAAGAAATTCACCTTCCTAGTTCAGCAGTGCAGCTTCCTGCGTCACCTCTGTCTCAAGCCTACTCATTGAGGTTGATTTACTAAAGGCAAATAGACTTTGCACTTTGCAAGTGCAGTTGCAGTTGCACTCATTTTTCTTAGTAAATGTAATGTGGTGAAGCTTCACTTTGTAAAGAATACCAAATCAGGTGCAAGTAAAATAAAAAAAACATTTTTGCTTGCACATGATAGGATGATGGAAACTTTACCACATTTACTAAGCTCATTCATACTCACCTACATTCTACAGCATAGGTCTGATGCTGCAGTTGTCCCCCGCTTGCTCTGGGCCTGAGAACTGAGCAATCATATGACCGCTGATCACTATTTTCAGTCTGCTCTGAGAGGAGAGTAGTGACTATTAGTTACTGCTCTCAAATTCTGCCCTATCAATGATCACTGGTAAGGAGGTGGGCACAGTTTGCATCGGCACTCGGCCATGCACTGAGAGCCAGCTGTTAGTCAGACAGTTGGGTGGATCCCAACAATATGGTTGGGATTCTTCCAGAACCTGGAGTGGTTTGTGACATCAGCTGATAGCAGGCAATAGCCCACTATTACCTGACTTTGGGTCAAAGGAGAGCAAAAATAAGTGCACTCCAGTGACCCATGGCCAAAAAAGCCTTTCTATTTTAATCGCATCATAACCTCTTTCCAATGAGGAGAGGGTTGACCTGGGAAACAGTAAAGCTAAGCCCAGAAGTAGCAAGTGTCTACAGTAGTCTTTCTCAATTTTTTTACCCCAGAGGAACCCTTAAAAAAATTAGGTCTTGGGGAACCCTTACTAAAACCAGTTAATCAGGGGTAATGGGAAAAATACCTCTTAGGAAGAATGCGACCCTTAGGGCTCTTTCACACGGAGGTCCGTTGAGGTCCGCCTGTCAGTTTTTTAGGCGGACCTAAAACGGATCCTCCATGTACCCCTATGGAAGCACGGATGTCAGCGGAGACATGTCCGCTGACATCCGCTCCGCTCCGCCAAAGTGTGACGGAGGAAAACCCTATTTTTCCTTCCGTCGGCGGAGCGGATCGGATGACAACGGACTCTACGGTCCGTCGTCATCCGATTCCCCATAGGGGAGAGCGGCGCTCTGACAGGGCGGTCCCTGCACAGTGTGCGGGGACCGCCCAGTCATCCGTCGGCTCAGCGGGGATCAACGGAGCGATCCCCGCTGAGCAAGCGGAGCTTCACGGGGCGGATCTTCACGGATCCGCCCCGTGTGAAAGGACCCTTAGGCTCACCATACAATGATTGACTTTCTTTTGTTCAACCAGCAGGTTGAGCGAAAGGAAGCAGTTTCATTTGGGTACAGTGTGGCTGAATAATTGGTATTGTAAGTGTGACAGCGCTGAAAGCTGAAAATTGGCCTGGGCAGGAAGGGGATCAAAGTGTCCGGTATTGAGGCGGTTAATGGCTAAGTTCAGCTTTAGTAACAAGTGTTACATGTTACACCCATGTTTATGCACCGGTCCTCCGGCAAACGTGATGCAAAAAGCACCAACCACACATGCCTAGATGTGAACTTAGCCTAAGGGCTCATTCATATCAGCAGCAATGGGTAGCGCTGTCCAACACAACCTCAACCCAAGAAAAGGGCAATTTACCTTATATCCAATAGCTTTAGTTCACACCGAGGGTGTTGAAAAGAAAGTGGGACATGTGCATTTTACATTACACACTGCTATCAATCTAACATGCTTTCAGACACTTAACATTTGAGAGGAAGGTTTACATATGTATTCCAGCTTTGTATTCAAGTGTTTGGCTGAAGCTTCACTTTATCCACTTGCCGACCAGCCACCGTCATTATACTGTGGCAGATCGGCTCGTTCCCGCAAATCGCCGTAGGTGTACGTCAGCTCCCTTAAGAGCCATAGCAGGCGCGCGCGCGTGCATGCCGGCTGCACAGTGGGGGACCCGATGTGCGTGGCCGACGGCCGCAATGTCTGCCAGCCACCCACGATCGCGGGAAAGAGAGCCGGAACGGGGATCTGTCAATGTAAACAGACAGATCCCCGTTCTGACAGGGGAGGAGAGAGATCTGCTGTTACTAATGATTAGGAACAGCGATCTCTCGCCTCCTCCAATCAGTCTCATCCCCCCACAGTTAGAAACACCTCCCAGGGAACACATTTAACCCCTTGATCGCCCCTAGTGTTAACCCCTTCCTTGCCAGTGACATTTACACAGTAATCAGTGCATTTTTATAGCACTGATGACTGTCAATGGTCCCAAAAAAGTGTCCGATCTGTCCGTGCAATGTCGCAATCCCGCTAAAAATAGCAGATTGCTGCCATTACTAGTAAAAAAAAATAATAATAATAAAAATGCCATAAATCTATCCCCTATTTTGTAGACTCTATAACTTTTGCACAAACCAATCAATATAAGCTTTTTTTTTTTTTTACCAAAAATGTAGAAGAAAACATATTAGCCAAAACTGGGGAAGAATTATTATTTTATTTTTTGGGGGGATATTTATTATAGCAAAAAGTAAAAAATATATATATTTTGCCACACTTTTTTGTTTATAGCGCAAAAAATAAAAACCGCAGAGGTGATCAAATACCACCAAAAGAAAGCTCTATTTGTGGGGAAAAAGGGCATCAATTTTGTTTGGGTACAATGTCGCACAACTGCGCAATAGTCAGTTAAAGCGATGCAGTGCCGTATCGCAAAAAATGGTCTGGTCGTTAAGGGGGAAAATCTTCCAGTCTGTAAGTGGTTAAAGGGGATATAAAGCCAAAACGTTTTTTTTTTGTTTTTTTTGGATAAAGTAGGAAATGTTTAAGACCCCTGTCAGTTTTTTTTTTTTCAGTCTAAATCTTATCTGGGAGATTTCCTTTCAGCTTTGTCGGTGTGCTGTCTCCTCCTGACAGCATGTTGCTTATTAGCACATGAGCGCTGCAGCACAAATGACTGGCTCCTTGCGCTAATTCTTCATCCCCAGCCTGCTGTACAGGAACTTCAAGAGGCTGATGACAGGTTAAACTGAGGTACCTGCACAGCTTGCATTTAATGACTGCATTTAATGATGTATTAATGAATAAAGCGTTGCATTAAATTGTGTACTTTATATCTGCATGGAGCTCAGCTTTAAAAAGGACTAGCAAAACTGATATTTTGTGAAATTCTGTCCTATCCTACCCTTTGCTGGGCTATATAGTATAGTGTTACTTCTACTTTCTCATGCAAGATTCTTTCTCCATCACTGATGTAGCACACCCCACATAGGAGCCGCTGAGTTAGGACTCCCCACTGCTACACGGCCAGACGCACAGCATTTCCTTCATGCATTCCAACACAGAAAACAGTCCTTGGCTTGTTTTTGTTGCTTCATTAGAGGTTGATAACTTGGATGGGGTAGGGAATTTATGGGATGCCCACCTTAAAAATGTCCTTGTTTACACAAAGTCCTCTTTTTCCTTCCTCCTGTACAAACTTGGTTCACATGTACAGCTCCTGTCGATCACTCCAGGGGAACTAACAGTCTTTAGTGTTAATTCAGAGTCTGCCCATTACAGGCTGGGAACATCCTGACCCTTTGTCGATAAAGTAGCACAATATGGAGTGAACAGCATGTCCTTCTATCTTCTTGTAGACCCTGAGCCCAGTTCTACTGATGCAGAACATACCAGCCCACCTGGCTGCTTGCTTCTCCAATCATCCCTAACTGGCACACTTTCCCAGTCCTTCCTGACTGGCACACTTCCATGGAGATTCCCCAGGGCAAGGCTTAAAGCCCCATACACATGGGCAGAATGTGGGTTCAAAAGAAAATGGCCGACATTCTCCCCGTGTGTATGTCGGTCTTTCCGGCTTCTGTCTGACGTGCATGCTGGAAAACCAGCATCCGACTGACTCCCGATCAGCACTCTAAGCCAATGGCAGAGAGTGCTGATTGTAGTGTTCTGGCGGGTGGGCCATCCCCCTGTCAGAACACAACAGCTCAAACTTGCATGGTTAGTACAGCGGCTCCGTCCGGAGCCAATCATTTTTTTTCACTCAAAAAATGAATAGCGTGTACCCGGCTTAAGACTTGAGCACAGCGCTGTCTTCAGAGACCACTGTTACAGCTGACATTCTCTCCCCTTGTGTTGTCCCAGCACTGCGCTGATATTACTCACTGTCTTTGCTTGCTCTTTCCCGCTGTCTCTTCCAGCATGAATCTCTCCAGTTGCCTCTTATGGTGGCATCCTTCCAGGCCAGCTATCCCAAGCTCCAACCCAAGGTAAAACCCCTCCCCAGCAGGGGTCCCTCAAGGGCCAACGACAGCCTCTCCTCAGCACTCCATCTCCATCTCCCACCCAACTCCCCTGCTGGCATGGCCCATGTCTATTTATGGAATTTTCTCCAGCCCATTTCTGGGGATTGGCTGAGGTCCCATAAATATTCTGACAGCTCCTCTTCACCTCCGCCCACTAGCTCTAGAGCATTCTACAATATTCCAGATACCAGGGGAGGCACCAGAGAGCTGTCAGGATGAGTCATCCAGCCCTGGCCTCTAATAACCCTGACCAAGATTCAGTGACCCAGGTTTTAATCCTAGAGCCAGGCACATGCTTTTACCTACACTACTCTTCTAGTAGCACACACTAGAGGGCGCTACACTGAATTTAGCTGAACAGATCTTGATCCACCAGTGAGATCTCAACCCCAGAACTCATATTATTCTCTCCTGTGTCCAACCCCCAGCACAATCACTCTGACCTCTCCCATCTAGCTTACAAATGTGTCTTTCTACCAGCACACCCACATAGGTCTCTCCTCTCTCGTATCCCCCCTTTATCCTGTCCACAACGACCATTGATCTCTCAACTGTATTCTGTCCCCAGCAAACAGTCCCCAGCACACACGTCAATCTTGCACGTGTTTCCCACCTCCAGTATACACATTGGTTATTTCCCTGTTTCCTAACACCAGCACACACCTCACATCCCAGTATCCAAGCAGTTTTTAGACCAGCTTTTAAGTGATTAGGCCCAAGAGTTGCATTAACCACTCAAGGACCAGTCTGTAAAGCATGTGTGACAGGAGCTGAAAAAAAGAGTGACTAAAAAAAAAGGAGGGTAAAGGACTAGTCCTTAGTGTTGTTTGTGGTATCCCTGCAGCTGATTTTTTTCCCCAATACTGATTCATCATGTCTTGTTCTGCACTGTGTTTCTGCCATCTTGGTAGAGGCAGGGTTTGGTATCCTCATGTCAGAGCCCTCAGTATTGACAAGCACAGTAGTGACATCACAAAATCTTATTCCAGATCTCCCAAAACTAGCATTTAGAGGCAGCAGTACTTTAGATCTCACACTGTAGATTTTCAACCGCGGGGCTGTTTGCACAAGAGTGCCTAGGCGCACGCACATACCATTACCACAAAGTGCTGTGTTGTTTTTCAGGAAGAAAGACAAAGGGTTCATATTTCATGGTGTTGCTTGGGTACATCTCTACATGTTTTCTATAACATATCAAATCTTTAACTTTTGAGTTTGGGTCCTCTTTAATTCCTCAGCATCCATTCTCCAGGGCATGTCCCTTAACCCAGTGGTTCTCAAGCTCAGTCCTCAAGTACCCCCAACAGGCAATGTTTGCATGTTTTTCTTTCTATCTTGCACAGGTGCTTTATATCAGAATCAATGGCTTGGTATTTTGGACAGCTATTTTATCTAAGAGAAATTCCCAAAACATGGCCCGTTAGGGGTACTTGAGGACTGAGGTTGATAACCACTGCCTCAACCCATAGGGCCCAGTCCACAGAATGTTTGCCTTAACCGCTCAGGGTCCATTCTCAAGTGTATATGCATTAACCTCTCAACCCATTCTCAAACACATGCATGTTAACACCTGAGCACTCAATTCCCTGCACATGTGCGTTGATTCCTCAATGCTTAGTTCCCCTCAATGCCTAGTTCCACACATACCAGGGGCTGTAACACTCTTGGCACTACGCCCCTGCCCATATTACCAGCTCTGCACTCCTCTCCTGTGCATGCTGGCCACCATTATGCCCTCAACACTGAACATTCTGCCAGTCGTTATACCCTTCTCCCTTGTACATGACATGGCAAAATAGGTTGTATGCAGAACACAGCCATTTTGGCTGTGCTAATAAGCACACTTCGTCTTAATGTAATAATGCATCTTAAGCTAAAATTCACTCACCTTCCATTCGATTCCCATTCATTCAAATCAAGAAGCATCACCACACTGCTATGTTCTCATCATCTCGGCATCCCAGCAAACACTGACTGCCGATGCCCTCACAGGCTCTTTTATTATCACGGACAGGAAGTGATGGCTGCAGCAGCCAATCACCTCCTCCTTGGGAGAGGACATCACAGGATGTCCCCACCACACAGGAAATGTCCATATAAGGAGTTGACAACACAAGAAATACAGCTAAAGGATACAATACAATAACAACACAATTCAATACAATAATAACACAATAATACAACAACATATTCAACAACACGATGGCTAAATCTTATGGGCGTGTCCGGGCAGGGAAAGCGTGTATGCGCCAAACGAAGCCGTATTGCTTTAAAACATGGACGCTCTCCCTGCCTATGATACGCCCATAAGCTCTTATATTACCGCTGATAGGAATCCTTATTTTGCGCCATTCCATAGAATAACGCATATTCAGATTATACTTATTATTGCTTGTGGAAGGAAAGCTATCTGCAGGTGTGCGCTACGAATCTCGACCATGCTGATCAGACACAGCAGAGACAAGAGCGCACATCTGCCTATAACTAATGATGTCGTTGCAGAGACGAGCATATCCCCTCCTCAATGATCGTCCGTGCTAATGCACAGAGGGCCCCTCGTCAGCGGACATACCCCCACGCTGCAAACATCACACTCCAATTTTAAGACGTTTTCCATTACCAGACGGGATTCAACCAGCCTCAGACTGCCCCAGTCAGCTCTTTAGAGCGGGTTGTGGAAGTACTAACACTGGGTGACACTATGACAATACATATTGAATACATCTTCAAATTTCCATGACATACATGATGCCAGTCATCATACCCCTCCACGCTACTTTTCTGCACACACACCAACCTTCATACCTTTCACACTCCTCTCTTGCACATACTGTACTGCCTGCTGTTAAACCCTTCACACCCCACGCTGTGTACTATCATATGCCCCATACTCCTCTCCTACTCATACTGCCTGCCGTCATACCTTTCACATTATTCTGCACACATTTCCCACTGTCATAATCTTTACACTTTTGTCTTGTATACACTTTCTGCTAAGACACTTCTTTAGCATTGTTTGTAACATTTCCAAACTTGCCTATTCTGGAATGGGCACACTTTTGCTTTTATTTAATAGAAAGTGAATCCAAGAGCCTCAAGTTACAGAGCCATCCAGAACAAGTGTAGCGGGGCAAGACAAGGGGGTTGCATCATTATTAGTCCCAGTTCAGCTCGAAATCTACTTGTCTACATTAATTTACTAAAAGACATGCCTGCCAAGAATTGATCAACTGTCAGAAGAAATACACTAACGAGTTTATAATCTTTTCAGACTTCAGTCTCAAGGCCTTCTCTTGGCATTTCTAAAAAGACAATTTGAATCTATTTACATAATTTGGGCTTTTCAGTTTGTACTAAAACCATCTTGTATCTGCCCACAAATGTCTTTTGGATACTATGTAGATGTTAGCCTAGCCACTTGTACTGGGAACACATGATGATTAAAAAGTATGCAATGAAAATTAACACTTTGACTTTTGCCATCCAAGGATGCAATTGCTTTTAGTCAAAGGTTTAGTCATTAGCGGTAAAGTGCGCCATTATAGAATTCTGTAGTACAAATGCAATTCAGTCAGAAATATATACAAACAGATAATTAGCGCTGCTGATATTCTTAAGTACAGAATGGAGACGAGTATTAAATATTATGATGCAAATGCCTGTTAAATATAAAACAGCTCAAAGCAAAAAAAGAAAAAATGGATGCCTGAGTAATTAAAATCCCTCTGCAGTAAAAGTTTGTTTTACTGTACTCCTAATGTGTTCATTGTTAGTATCATTAGTTTTCAGGGTGTTTGTATGTAATACAACTAAGATCTGCTTAATTCAGTTTGGGCTTCTCTTGCAGACATCTGGTCCCAGTCTAATACATGTTGCGATTACTCGCTACTGCTATTGTATCATCAGTAAAGCTATATAGGTAAAATTGGAAGTACAAATGTGTCTATACCTATCTGAACTTTGTTTTTATCAGTTTTGAAACAAGACATCAAAATAATCAACTTTTTTAATGATCTCTATGGATAGTGGAAGGAAAAGCAGCAGATCGGTGAGCTTATTTCTTTGTCATTTTGCTCTCTCCTTCTATCAGCATGCACCATGTACTGCAGTACAAATTTTTGGCTCATTTTCCCTCTCCCAGTCTAGGCTCTGATGTACGGCATGAGTCTGATAAATCAAATATAGGTACTTATACTGCATGAAATGAAAAGAGAAGTATGGGGTTTCCAAAAAGAAAACCTTATACTCACCTAGGTGGATTCAGCATCAATCTAAAGCTGCATCTGTCCCCCGCCGCCTCTGCACTGACAACTGAGTGATCAAAAACTCAGATCACTCAGTTCTTCCCTCCGCTCTGAACAGAGAGCAGTGAATGTCAATCACCAGCTCCCTGCTCTGCCCCTCCAGTGCTCACTGGACACTGGGCTGAGGAGGGGAGGGAGCGGCTGGTTCAGTCTCTCAGCGGCGCAGCTGAAAGGCTGAGTCAACTGCCTGTCCAGGCATCTGGGTGGATTCTGACTCTAAAGCCTGGATTTTTCCAATGCCTGGACCAGCTGAGTGACATCAGCCAACAGTTGGCTTTAGCCCACTGTTAGCTGAAAACGGGTCACAGGAGTGCAGAACGGACTGCATGATGGACTGTGATGTGTAGGAGAAATATAGCCAAAAAAGCTTTGCCATACGCCACATATATTTAAAGCTTCTCCATGGTCGCAATTTCAAATCATATATTTTCCTTTCTACTCCCATTAATCTGAACAATATTGACGTTTATAAACTTTGTGAAGATAAGGTTAGGTTTCGGGTTAGGGTTTACTTCCTTGAATTCTGTGAGTAGGCACTGCTGTGTTACATAATTCACAGAGCCTGACTTCTTGACTACAGAGGTGATGAGCTGGAGAGTTTTAGGAGAAGGCGTAAGTAAAGAAAGGTACCATGGGATATGTGGTCCTTAGACATTTAAAGTATACAGCAGAGGATGAATGAAGGGAATGCAGGGAGTTTTGGAAAGAGATGGCCAGCAGACAGGCAGAACTCTGAAGATTTTTCAAGTAGGCTTTTATCTGGTTATCAAAAATAACTATTGTTTGTATTGATATTACAATGCTGATGTTCTAAAACAAAAGTATATGTTGTGACTATAGATCTCCCTTACAGATTTATAAAAAATGTGAAGCTATATTAATTTGTGTCTTTTATATCTTTCTGAAGTTCAGAAGGTTGAAATATCAGTTGTAACTAGTAGTAGTAAATGACAAAAAAATTATTTGTTGCCATATGAGGACTAGAGACAAGAAATTAGGTGTGTACAACAGGCATTCTTTAGAATACATCATGGTTTTTAATAGTGTTGGCACTCTGTATCTTTTTCGTTGAAGACAAGTGTGCAAAATGAGTTCAAGATGGGCCTGGGCAGCAGGGCTGATGATAAGGGGGTACTACCAGTCCTCCTGTATGGAGTCCTGGCCAGCAGAGGGGCCTGGGCAGCATGGTGAATCAGATGTGGGCAGGGAGGGTGATCGGTGATCGGTGAGCAGTTACAGGAATCAATCCCCTGTGTGGTTCTCTGGAGGAGCTGAAACCGGCTTCTCCTCCTCTCCCCCCTGACAGCTTTTAGATGCTACAGAAAGAGCCATACAGGGGATCGGTTCTTGTAATTGCTCTTCTGCCACACCAATCACTTTCCCTGACAATATCGGATTCCCCCTGCTGCCTGTTCCCCTACTGTGAGCCCCCCCCCCCACACACACACAACACTGCCAGCTTCCTCTCTGATCATGCCCGCCGGCTGCTGTGGCACCCAGGGGGATCTTTTTAGGATGGAGAGCAGGGGTGTGGTAAATATGTAATATTTACTGGCCAGTTCCTATGCTGAATAAACACACTAAGTGATTGGTAGCAATCACTCAATGTTTCGATTCATAACTGAAGTTTAGCAAACTGTGTTTACTGTGCTTCAGTTTGTAAATGGAATGAACAGGAGCCTCTCATTTAGTTCTCTGACCCATACAGTGTGTCTGGAGCTGCCTCTTACTGTATGAGGATGCATTGGCTGTGCGAACACAGCTGCAGGTCCTAATTTGACAGCTGTGCTAGGGAAGGTGAGTGGCCCAAATGCACACTGTCTGTGTTCTTGCAATACACCTGCATTCACATGCCTGTCAAATAAGGACCTGTAGCTGTGTTCGTATAGCTGCTGTGTAGCATAACCCTAAGCTGCCTGCACACAGCTTCAGCCACAAAAAAAAACCCAACAAAAAAATCATATACATACTGTACAGGCCACAGCACCCATGTGAATGAGCCCCAAGACCCCATTCACACATAGAGATATTTATTAACTCAATACAGTTTTATCTTAAAGATTTAGCAGGAATTTTGTAAGTTACCGGTATGTGGTGTTTTTGTCCACTAATAATGATTTTAGTGAATTTTTAGCAAAAATATTGTTTTGATATTTTGGGATGTGGGGGGGGGGGGGGCGTCAGGTAGGCTGTACAGGGCCCCATGATTTAAAACAGCAGCCCTGCTGGACAGAAACGCCATTTATCCTCATTGATCCGGAATCCAGACCTGACAATCTTTAGCTTAGGCTCCCAACTCTAATTAGACCTACAAAGCACCGAAGCTGGAGAACATCGGGCAAGGCAGGGCAGTGCAATAACGGTGTTCTTCAGAATATAGGTACTGTTCCCTATTTAGTTATCGCTGGAGAGGCTGTGTGGGATAGGTCAATATTGATTTATTTTTTAACTAAACAAGCACTTATCCTTTAAGTATAGATAACGCTTGCCAGATGGAGATGTAGCCCCATGGCAGATGTCAGATTTTTGTTTATTTCTTATTGGACATAGGGATACTTCAAAAGTCTTAAGGGCTAAACTGAACTGTTGATTTTAATCTCATGCTGTTCAGTGTTTTAACCCCTTGTTGACAATTAGCTCAATTGTCAACTGGGGGGTAATGGGCTCTAAATGGGGCAGTTGCCAAGAAGTGGTGAATTCTCTCAGTAGCATACAATTAAAATTATCTTTAGTTTAGACTTTATACACATGGAGGAGCAAAAGCGTTACAAATGCTACAAATGCATATAAGGCATATGCTTAAATCTGATGCCTTGTCTGGTGATACCATTATAAATGCCATTTGGAGTTAAGCATGACCTGCGTACTGTTTGGGTTGTTCATCATACTTCCATCTTTCTGTCCTGCTCTGATACATCCCAAGGAGATTTCCCACCATTCTTTGGATGTGATACAAGCTGTTTGAGTTTTTCTTGGGATTTTCAACATTAGGCAACTGTTTCCCAGTTTTGCAAGGTTGCCACCCTGACTTTTGTTCACACATTCATTTACGGGTGGGGGTTCAGGCTTCATCTTCGAGCCTAAGATCCTTCAGGCAACTTTTTGCTCTCTGTTTTTCCACCTGTTGTTTTTTTTGGGCTTGTTAGCATTTTCTTAGTTGTGTTGTCCACCCCTCAGTTGGACTGCTCTTGGATGTCCCGATTGTCTCTGAATTTCTTCTTTTTACAAACATTTACCGAAAGTAGGAATTTTGACTTACCATAAAATCCTTTTTTTTTTTTTTGGTTCATTTAGCTGAACTCTAGGAATAATTTATTTTTAAAACCTTCATTGCCCCATCTTGGTTACATGTAATTATGGATATTTCAAATCCAGAGGGCTTGTGGGAATTCCCAAATTCAGCATAGTAGTCTTTTCTACATACAGTAAGCACAGTCCTGTTCCGGATGCTGCTGCAGCGACTTTCTGCCAGGTACACTGAAGACAGGGAGTGTCTCATTCGGCACCTCTGTCGTTCATAAAATGTCTTGTATTTTTTTCAATAAATGCAAGTTCTATGAGGGTAGAACATGATGTCATCCATCCCTTGTCTCTACCTTATCCAATCAGAGAACATTAAGAGCCGGTTCACACTGGGGCAACACGACATCCAGCGCGACTTTACAAGGCAACTTCAAGTTGCCTCCAGGACAGGCGACTTTGCCAGTGGCCAATCAAACAATAATCAGCTCTGTGGGAGGGAAGGATTTGCCTGAGAAAACTATTTTCTCTTCCTGTAAAGTTGCTTGAGTTAAGACACTGATCCGACTTTGGAGGCAACTTCCATTGAAATCAATGGGTACAAGTCGCCTAAAAGTCGCCTTGAAGTAGCACAGGAACCTTTTCTGAAGTCGGAGCGACATCAGTAGTGTACATTAAGACGGCTCTCATTCGCTTGAATGTAATTTGTCATGTCGCGTGACTTGGGGCGACACAAGTCGGATCCCAAGTCCCGGTACTGTGAACCGGCTCTTATTTTATTGATTTATTTATTTATTTATTTATTAAGTCTTCAGTCTACCAGTTGGGAAGTAACTGCAGCAGACTGGTAACTGTTTTTGTGTTGCCTCTCTTTGTCTGAGGCCTCGTACACACGACCGATTTTCTCGTCGTAAACAGTCAAGAAAAGTGCCGCGAGAGTTTTTTTGTCTAGAAAAACGTTCGTGTGTATGGTTTTACGACGAGAAACTTGACGAGAATCTCGACGAGAAAATAGAGAACCTGCTCTCTATTTTCTCGTCAGGAGTCCAGATTTCCTCGTCGTGTTTCTCGTCGGCCTGTTTTGTGACGAGAAAATGGTTCGTGTGTATGCTTTTACGACTCTTCCAAAAGTGCGCATGCTCACAAGCAACTATGAGACGGGAGCGCATCTTCTGGTAAAACAAGCCTTCATAATGGAGAGAGCACATTCGTCACGCTCATAAATATTTCATCGTTTAAATGTTCTGCATTGAATTCTTCGTTAGAATGTTACATTAATCAAAACGAGAGACCTTCTTTTGCTGCTGATATTCACACAGAGTTATGCCTTATTTTTAACCTTTTTCATGCTGCTCTTTATAAGATTTATGTGTATTATATCGTGCAAGTTTTTAGGAATAATTTAAATGGTTAGATTTTTCAAAATGATGTTAATTATAATTTCTCAATGTTTTGATAGCGATCTCCCATTTAATTTTCTAATCTATATTTTTAAAATTTCACACCATGTTTTTGAGCTAATCAGATTTAGTTATTCTTTTGGGGGGGTGATATCTGTGCCTTTTATTGTCAGTCAAATGTATCTGCTTACTCCAAAGCTTGTTTTTTTTTATTTAAAAATACACATAGTCAAGTATGAACTTAAACAAAAAACACATTTATTCATGTTTATAAATTAAATAAAGAGAAGGCAGCGCTGGAGAAGCTGCTGCCATTTGTGCATCCCAGGGACCCCAGAGCACACAGCAACCCTGTGTGGACACTAAAATTGGGAGCTTGAGAAGGCCCACATTTCAGAACACAATCTGATGCTGGCCTCCCAGAGGTCAGGAACAGCAGCAGGTGAGATATATGTCCCAAGTGTGTGGTACTACAACAGGCTGCCTTCTGTCCGACCAGTGCGACCACAATGAAGCAAGGCCATCACTTCCTCTTCTTCCTGGCAACCTTCCCTGCAGCCTTTACTGAAGCCTTCCTTCTTCGTTTAGCTGGAGGCTGGCCCACTGGAGGGGTACTCCTGTCAGGAGGAGGAGGTGGAGGTGTAGCAGAAGGGGGTGGGGCAGAAGAAGAAGGTGGAGGTGTAGCAGAAGGGGGTGGGGCAGAAGGTGGAGGTGTAGCAGAAGGGGGTGGGGCAGAAGGTGGAGGTGTAGCAGAAGGGGGTGGGGCAGAAGAAGAAGGTGGAGGTGTAGCAGAAGGGGGTGGGGCAGAAGGTGGAGGGGTAGCAGAAGGGGGTGGGGCAGAAGAGGAAGGTGGAGGTGGAGGTTGAGGTTGGGTCAGTTGGGCCACCTCACATATGGCGGTATTGGGGGTAATTTGCTCCATCACCCCCTTGTTGAGCAAGGTGATGAGCAGGGGTTCGCATAGGAGGCGTTGCTCCATGCTCATCACCTTGAACTTAGCCTCCACTAGGCCGGCAATGGCCTCTTCAGGGGATGTGGGCTCCTTGAGGGTGGCATGGGCCTCTTTAATAAGGGCCATTGCTGCCTCACTGGTGGTCCTGTCCCTCCTGCCTCTTTTGTGAAGCCTGATGGGAGGCACCTGGGATCTGGTGCTTCTCCTTTGCCCTGCCACCTCCTGTCTGCCACTGGGCCCTGCCACCTCCTGTCTGCCACTGGGCCCTGCCACCTCCTGGCTGCCACTGGGCCCTGCCACCTCCTGTCTGCCACTGGGCCCTGCCACCTCCTGGCTGCCACTGGGCCCTGCCACCTCCTGGCTGCCACTGGGCCCTGCCACCTCCTGGCTGCCACTGGGCCCTGCCACCTCCTGGCTGCCACTGGGCCCTTCCTCCTCCTGCCTGACAGTTTCCAGACCCTCCTCCTGGCTGATTTCATCCTGTGTATGAAAAAGAAACATAGTTTAATATGTTGGTTTAATCTTTGCATCAAACTTTGTAATCCTGATGGAAGCAATTAGAATGTAAATGCATAAATCCTTGCTTTAAATTTACCACTACATCAGCTTGACTATTTACCACACAATTAAGTGCAGAATAATGTCTACAGATCATGATTTCACTTGTTGAATACAAAATAATGTATGTTTCTCATCCTGACATATTTGGGAAACATTAATTTTATCCCACTACATTTTCAGTTAATACTATACCTGGCTCCAGATGGCCAAATCAGGATCATCCAGGATGGCTGCCTCCTCTTGCTCCAGAGAAGGCTCAGGTTGGCTGCAGGGAAGTCTGGGGGGAAGAGTGGAGAGTGATGGCCTTGGCTCAATGTGGTCATCCAGGAAGGACATCCTGCTGTAGTACCACAAAACCGGGACATAAACATCATCTGCTGCTGCTCCTGACCTCTGAGAAGCCAGCACCTTAGAGCGTTCAGTCCTGTAGGTACCTCTCAAGCTCCCAATTTTAGTGTCCACTTGTTTTGCTGTGGCTGTGGGCACCTTGGTATGCACAAATGGGAGCAGCTTCTCCAGCGCTGCTTTTCTCACCCCTTTTTTTTTATGGATGGGGTTTTTGGTCTCCCACAGAGCCGGCAGCTCCCTTACCCGGTCAATAAATTCCGCCAGGAACTCTTTGTCGCTAATAAATACATTCATATTGTATCTGCAAGTAAAATAAATTATATTTAAATAATGTGAGGCAAACAGTCTAACCTCCTTCACATCCTAGTCACCATATATATCCTCCAACAATCTCAAGACAGTATAGGCCAACAATTTTAACAAGTCTCACAAAATCACATACCTTCGTTCGCACGTCCGTCACTTGAACTCCTCTCTCCGCACACCGAACGTACTATAGTCACATGTGTGTTTGCTATATACACACCACGCATGCGTCCAAATTCGAACACGTCGCTCCGCACACGTCGCCCGCCCATGACGTTCTAACTAACATCTTTTCCCCGCCCCTTCTCTTTCGGCGCGCAGACAGATATGGCGGAGTTACAGCAGGTGTCTGATAATTCCGCAACTAGCGAGGAGACAAGCCCGGAGACCGAGGACACGTCACGATCAAGGAGGAGATTCAAGGCATCGAATATGTCTTTGGCGGAGATGGCGGAGATGGTGGACATCTTGGTCAAGGCTGATTATGATGCCAAGCATGGGCCGTATAGCAAACCAAATAGAAGGAAGGCCAAAATCCTCACTAAAGTTGTGAAGAGTCTGAGGGCGAAGTTCGGGGTGAAACGCTCAAATGAGCAGCTCAGAAAGAGGTGGTCAGACCTCAAACTGAGGGAGCCAGACCAGTTGAGGAGCATAAAGAGGATGCTCGCTAAAAGTAAGTAAAATGACGACCTTTCTGCTATTAATCTTTTTAGAAACTGACTTTTTTTTTTTTTAAAGCATATTGGACTCCCTTCCAAAATGTATTATTTTGAACTAGGTTGGGCACAGTAATCGTTCGTTACGTTACCGACACTTCGTTCGGCCACTATCCGTGGTTTTGGCTTATTTAAGACCCCCAAAAGTAATTAGACATCTGCCATTTTTGATCAAGTATTGTGGATAATTTTTAAGTCTAGATGATGTGTTTGTAAGGAGAATGAAATGCAAACTTTAATCAGTGTAAAGGAGAGGACACTCAGCAGCTGCTTCCACATCTGTACTTTGGAGCACTATAGTGTGGGCCACCAGACCCGCCTTTTTTGGGTGTCCCACACAGGTGCATCAGAGTTTATTTGTGGTGCCTCCATGTCCAAAAAATTACATCCAAATGTGAATAATAAACATATTTGGGGTCATAAAGAATGCATTTTTCTTTAAATTCCGCACAAACACACACTTGTACCCCACTTCCAAACAATTTAGCCTGTTTTAAGTTTAAAAATGAGATTTTTACAGTGTGATAAATAGACCTTTGGTTTTATTCTCATAGGGGAGAGAAGACTGGGAGGAGGACACTCCAGGGAGCACATGCACCCCACAACTTCCAAGCAACCCCAAACTCCCAAAGATCCACAACCGAAAGATGTGCAGGAAGTTGAGGTGGAGGAAGGAGAAGTGCAGGAAGGAGAGGTGGATGACGTTGTGGATCTGGTCACCACAACAGGTCAGTATCTGACACCACAGCTTAAGGTAAGCGAGGTAGGCCTGCAGAGTTTTATTTTTATTTTTTTATGGTTTTTAGGGGATGGAAATGTTGTGAAGGATAGCACACCGTTCTCTGCTGACAGTGCCCTCCGCCTCATCCAGCAAGTGATGGAATGTAGCACGGAACTGGACCTAATTAAACAAAGAATCCATGTGATGGAACAAACATTTAAAGACATTCTCGATGTTTTGGGGAGAATTCAATAAGCCATCCAAACACATTTGTTTTTACATGTTTGTTTTTATATTTTTACTAATTTTTTGAGTAACAAAGCAGCCAAAAATTGAATATGCACACAGTGTGTGAACATGTGCTATCTGCCATCAGGGGATATCCATGTACGTCTTTTGTGGGTGCAACCCCTTCCTCGTATCAAAAGTCGGTGAACTGAGGAAGGGGATGCACCCCCAAAACACATCCATTGATCACCCCTGATGGCAGATAGCACATGTTGACAATAGGGATCAGGATTGTAAACTTCCTATTTGCAAAAAAGTAAAAATGTGTGCATATTGAATTTTTGGCTGGGCAAGGGGTGGCAGGACCCCATATTAGGACGGGCACATAGAGACATAGTTTGTGTAACTGAATGTCTCAGATTGCTCAGAGGTATCCAATGTTGTCATTTTAGAAATGCAAGTGGTATTTTTGTATTTTCATAAGCCAAAATTTGACGGGTTGTGGTCAGGCCAACCCCAAAGTAAAACAAAAAAAAATGTGCAGAGAGTAAAATATTTGACCACAAACAACGTGTAGCTTCTTTTTATAATACACTCTAAGCTTATTTGGTTCTTTTGTAAGGTAACATAGTGAAATTGGTTGTTATTTACTAAAGTAAAATACACTTGCCACTACAAATGCACAAAGACAAACTAGGAGACAGGAAAGAACAAATAATTAAAGGTTTAAACAAGATTTTTATTGGGATACTTAGACATAGGCTGGCATAGGAATTGCCCCCCTACCCGTGAAATACTCCATGTATTTGTCCCGAACCACACGGGCATTTTGGGGGGGCAAGCCAAGACGGGCAGATTCCAGGCCCGGAAGGGGATTTGCAGGGGAAAGTCCAGCCTCTGGCAAAACTGAGGCCATATATGAATTCGCTTTGCGGCAAAGAAAATTGTGTAGCACATAGCAGCATAACACTACATAGTTTATTTTGTAGTCCGCCAAGTGGATGGAAGTCATAAAAAGGTGGAACCGGCTGGCCATTATGCCGAAGGCATTTTCAACGACTCTTCGGGCCCTGGCCAGCCGGTAATTGAACACACTCTTCTCTGGGGTCAGGGTCCTCTGTGGAAATGGCCTCATAAGATGCCGTCCGAGTCCGAAGGCTTCATCAGCCAAGAAAACAAAGGGGAGTCCTTCAATATTCCCTGCATCCGGTGGCAATGCAAGGTCGTCACTCTGGAGACGGAGGGCAAACTCCGTCTGGATGAAGGATCCCCCATCGGACATCCGGCCATTCTTCCCTACATCAACATAGAGGAATTCATACCGTGCTGACACCACCGCCATCAGCACAATGCTATGAAACCCCTTGTAGTTGTAGTAGTAGGATCCAGAACGGGGTGGCGGCACGATGCGGACGTGCTTCCCGTCTATGGCACCACCGCAGTTGGGGAAGTCCCACCGCGTGGCAAACTCCGATGCCACAGTCTGCCATTCCTGTGGCGTTGAAGGAAGCTGTGGAGTGAAACAAGATGAAATAATATTAGAAAAACAAAGGCATACATTACAAGCAAATTCAAGACCAAAAAATTAGAGACCAACATCAATCTAATTATACGTTTATTAAGGTGTGTAAAAAAAGTATAATGGAAGGCTCATTTATCATATTCATCACCCCCTCTGATGGGCCATTACTAAATTATTTTGGGGGGGGGAGATGTGTTTGGCCACAGGATAGCATTGCAGTGGCGGTGCGTCCAGAGTGGGCGCTGGAGCACTGTCCCCTCTCTCCTGTGCCCATCACTCAGAACAATACATAGGTTCATGCGTTGCATGAACCTATGTATTGTCTATGCCGCACACTATTCAGGTGGATGGCCTCTTGTAAAGCGACCGACATATGATTAATTGCGTCATTTAGGGGGTTAAAATTGCAGAGCAGAAACAGGTATTAAAAAAGTCTTGCAAATTACAACCTGAGGGATGTAATTGGCTTCCTCAAAGAAAAATCGGGGACGCAAGGAGGGGGCATTCCTTGTGTAAACACTGACAGGCAGCTCTGGCAATCATGTTCACCAAGTCTGTTTAATGGTAACATGATTGGCTGATGCAACATGAAGGGAAGGAGAAGACATCAAGGACAGAAGAAGGATGGCGCTGACCACAAGAGGGTAAGTGCAGGGCTGGGGGGAAACTGGCTGCAATAGAGGGGACTAAATGGCTGCATTGGAGGGGACAACTGGGGGCGTTTATTAGGCAACAGAGCAAAAAAGGAGGAAGTTTATTTCCGAAATTGGGGTTGTAACCCCCCAACATTTGGAGCAACAGGCGCCCCTGCTGGAAAAGTTAGTGAGGGGAAATATTTAGGGAGGATAAAAAAGGGGCATTTAAAAACTTCCAGCATGCATGGGGACAAAGGGGACATTCTCAGCATATTACAATCATGGTAATTAGGAAAGGATGAAAGAAATACAATACATTAGCATACATGTAATACATAAAATGTGATGTGAAGGGAGAAAACTTACCCTAATATAGTCCTCCTGCAGGACTTGTATAATAGCAGAACAGGTGTCTGGGATTATGAGGCCCAGAGCCTGGGGGAGATGCCTGTGGTGAACTTCAAGTCCTGAAGACTTCTCCCTGTCGCCAGGTAACGCAACGTGGCGATGAGCCTCTGCTCAGCACTGATGGCTTCCCGCATAACGGTGTCCTTCCTGGTAATATAAGGGGACACCAAAGCCAACAGTTCCTGAAAAACGGGGTCAGACATCCTCAGAAAATTCCTGTAGTCCTCAGGATTATTCTCGACGATCTCCCGCAGCAGAGGCATGTGGCAGAATTGGTCCCGCTGGAGCAACCAATTCTTGGTCCATGAACTCCTCCTCACACCATTCATGGACTGGTCTTGGTCCAAAACAAGCAGACCAACACCAAGCGCACGCACAGCACGAACTCGACGACGAGAACGTCCAGGCGACATGGCTAGGAAACGGTCGTCTAATCAGAACGTACAGAACAGAACGCACTTTAGAACAGCAAGGCCTATGAATAACGAACTGAAATTCAGAAACGAACAGGCAAGAACGCACTGTAAAACAGATATGACCTGCCTAGACGCCCTGAAAGTCAAGATACGAACCCACAAGCACAAACTGAACGGCAGAAAACGATCTGAAAAGTACGAAGACTGAAAAGCGCGAATCGTCTCTTCCCAAACTTTTACTTCACACGCGGTAACACGAGATCAGCAAAAGCAGCCCAAGGGGTGGCGCCAAGAAAAAAGATCTTCCCCTTTATAGTGCCGTCGTACGTGCTGGACGTGAGCGCAGAGAACCACGAGGAAATTGGGAAATGACAGTGTGTACGCATAGAAAGCTTGACGAGAAAATCGACAAGCTTAACAAGAATCTCGTCGAAAAAAACGACGTGTTTTTTACGACGAGAAAATCGGTCGTGTGTACGAGGCCTAACATGGCAGTTAAAACTAAATAATAGAATAACAAAATGTCTCAATTTTTGTACTGGTGTGGGTACATTTATGTACATCAAAATATTCAATAGAATATTGCTATTTTTAGCTGTAGTTCGGTTTGAAGAAGTTTATTGATAATCTATATATACTTCCCTAAGGATCAATGTAAAATGCTGAAATATTTATGCATTAGCTAATATGTTGCCTGTGAGCTGGTGATGAAAACATACATGAGCTACACTTAATACAAGGAAGAGTGTTGTATCATAGCACAGAGTGGTATCTGTGGATAACAACATGGGTAATAGTGTGCCACATCCTGGAAATATCAGATAATAGGAAATTTTTAGGGACTTGGACTTTTTAGGCAAATTTCCTATTATCTAATACATGAGCTACAAAATCTTATAAAGTGTAGCTGATATACAGTCAACTTTAGTTACCTTCTAGTAGTCACAAAAAAAGTCACAAATCTTATCTTCCACAAATACAGTAGTATATTCCTTTTTCTGACATTGCAGAATACTCATAAAGTACATCTAGGCTCATGTATGACAGTCTAAATGAGTCCTAAATTCATTCCTTCAAACTTTTTGAGATGGGAACACGGGACACCTATTGGACAAATCAGGAGAAAAGAGAGACAGAGGGACTTTGCACCAAATCAGGGACAGTTTGAAGCTATGCTAAAACTACTGTATATACTCGAGTATAAGCCGAGTTTTTAGCAAATTTTTTATGTGCTGAAAATGCCCCCCCCCCCTCGGCTTATACTCGAGTCACCTTTTTGCACCTGATCTCCCGGACTTTAAGGACCTAGTACCAGCCGGCCATAGGTTCCCTGAACCCCAGCCTTGGCACACATGCAGCCCAACTCTTCCTCTACAAGTGTGTAAAGTTTGTTGTCCGGGGGACCTACGGCCGGGGAGCACCGATTTTTCAAACCCGGGCACCTCTTCCATAGACTCCCATGTTAAACGTCAGTCTAGTCATGGACACAGTGAGGCAGGGGCACAGTGAGGCATGGGCACAGTGAGGCATGCACATGGACACAGTGAGGCATGCAGATGGACACCCTAGGCTTATACTCGAGTCAATACGTTTTCCCATTTTTTTGTGGTAAAATTAGGTGCCTCGGCTTATATTCAGATCGTCTTATACTTGAGTATATACGGTAATCTCTAAAATATTATATACGTTTTCACATGTTGATGTAATTTCAAAAATAGATTTAATCTTTTCAAATATTCAGATTTTATTAGGAAAAACCTGGTAATCATACCATGAAGGTCCTTGTTTAGGCTATCCATGTAAAGGGGGTGACAACTGTCTCCCAACTGTGCTCCCATGTTGTCACCCTGTCATCCACGCCCCTGGTTGAGACCACGAGTGGCTTTGCCAACACACATTAAGCAGGTGTGTTCCTTCATTGTCATATTCAGAAATTTGGTCCAAACCAAGGATGTGCAACCAACACTGAAGAGAGTGCGTGTATACAAAATTTGGCAGAAAAAAAGGCTGCGGAAGGTTGGCAGTCCTGAGATTCAATAAATAAGTAAAGTGAAAAAAAAGGATTTTATTTTTAAAAAATGGCAACCGTTCATTGTACATACTGCTTTAGGAATCTAAATATTATCTAGTTTGGGTTTAGATCTACTTTTAGCTTTCAGTTCTGCAATACAGCATGGTGAGCTACAGAAATGCAGGCAGCAACTTCATGCAGATAGGATACCTGGTAATAATTTAAAGCAGAACGTCAATAATGTGGGTCAACAGTGCTAGATAATGAAGGTACAGTATAAGCTGTCCATGTATGCAATGCCATACTGTAGCTTCATGGAAAAACTGGACATTAATACATTGCCATGGAAAAGACTCCTAGAACTAGTTAAAAAAGAATGCAAATACCTAATTGGTTGGCTCTGGTGAGTGATACATGACCCCTTCCGGCCACCTTCTGGAGGCCTTTAAGTGGGTGTTAATGGCAGAAGATAGAGATGATTGATGTGACTGGCTCTCATAGTGATCACATTAATTGGGAGCTCATCCAGCTGGCTCCCAATCACAAACAGAAACCAAGAGCTGCTGGTGACAGCTTGGTCAGAGTGCCCGGAGGGTGCAGAAAAGAATCTCAGACCCCTATGGACGTATATGTGTGTCAGATGGGTGTTAAGACCCACCCAGAGGGAAGTGGATAATACATTTTTGAAGTGTTTGCTAAAAATAACAGAAGGCCATTTAAAAGATTATTTTTCTCTAGAAGCCATAATTTTCCATAATGAACCAGTACTTCTTACCATTGTCTACCAATTCATAGAAAGCCATCTTATCACTCCAGCACAAGCATAATTTATAGATGTTTCAGTATGCATGACTAATATATGAATATTATATAGTATGCCACTAAGGAAAAGGTTTGTCTCATGACTATTGTTTCAGCTTATTGTTTCTCTTTGATGTAACTACTAGTCACTTACTAGAGGCTGATAGAGAGGATTAGCTGATGTCATACCAACAGGCATAATCGCCAACCACTGCAGATAGATGAGGATGTCAGGAGGACATTTAAAAAAAATCCATTATGATAGTTTTTAGTAATTTAGATAACCACAAGCAAATACATTTAGGATAACACATTTTAAAGCTGTGCTTATTCTTTATTTATTATACTGATTTTAAAAATGGTATTTTAGATGTACGTCGGGAGAATGGCACGGCTGGGCACAAGGGCGTACAGGTACGTCCCCTTTAAGACCCCAGCCGTGGTCCTCTTCTCCGTGACCAACCCCGCGGGAACAGCAAACCCGATCGCCGCTGGTGTCCCGCGATCGGGTCACAGAGAGGAAGAACGGGGAGAGGTAAGTGTAAACAAACCTCTCCCCGTGCTTCCTAGTGAGCCTGTCACTGATCGTCTGTTCCCTGTCATAGGGAACGACAATCAGTGACGCCACACGCTAAGCCACACCCCCCCACAGTAAGAAACACACATCAGGGCACACTTAACCCCTACAGCGCCCCCTCCTGGTTAACCCCTTTACTGCCAGTGTCATTTTTACAGTAATCAGTGCATTTTTATAGCACTGTTCGCTGTAAAAATTACAATGGTCCCAAAATAGTGTCAAAAGTGTCCGATATGTCCGCCATAATGTTGCAGTCACGATAAAAATTGCTGATCACCGCCATTACTAGAAAAAAAGAATTATTAATAAAGGTGCAATAAAACTATCCCCTATTTGGTAGATGCTATAAATTTTGCGCATACCAATCAATAAACGCTTATTGCAATTTTTTTACCAAAAATATGTAGAAGAATACGTATCGGCCTAAACTGAGGAAATTTTTTTTATATATTTTTTGGGGATATTTATTATAGCAAAAAGTAAAAAATATTGCATTTTTTAAAAAATTGTCGCTCTATTTTTGTTTATAGCACAAAAAATATAAAAATTGCAGAGGTGATCAAATACCACCAAAAGAAAGCTCTATTTGTGGGAAAAAAAGGATGCCAATTTTGTTTGAGAGCCACGTCGCACGACCGCGCAATTGTCAGTTAAAGCGACGCAGTGCCGAATCGCAAAAAAAGTGGCCAGGTCTTTAAGCTGCATAATGGTCCGGGTCTTAAGTGGTTAATTTGTGTATTTTACCTATATATCTGCATGGAGTACAACTTTAGTATGTTTGATATAATCTGCATTTCTGTCTAGATCAGGGCAGTTTGTGAAGAGAAATCTGAATCACTGATGCTGTTGGAGCTTCAATGCTATTGCTTAGGTAGTGATGGCCGCAGGTCATATAACTGTGTACACAAGGCTGTGCAAATTGCAATGATGACACAGCACCCTCAGCAATTAATCAGATTTCACATTTCATCTGTTAATTAAAGATACTTTCTGTGTGGTTTCATGTTGATAAGTCTAATCAGTATCCATTGCTAGCTCTTTTTCTGGAAACTTAGCACTAAAGTTGTGTGTGATATATACAGTAGCTCACAAAAGTGAGTACACCCTCACATTTTTGTAAATATTTTATTATATCTTTTCATGTGACAACACTGAAGAAATGACACTTTGCTACAATGTAAAGTAGTGAGTGTACAGCTTGTATAACCGTATAAATTTGCTGTCCCCTCAAAATAACTCAACACACAGCCATTAATGTCTAAACCGCTGGGAACAAAAGTGAGTACACCCCCTAAGTGAAAATGTCCAAATTGGGCCCAAAGTATCAATATTTTGTGTGGCCGCCATTATTTTCCAGCACTGCCTTAACCCTCTTGGGCATGGAGTTCACCAGAGCTTCACAGGTTGCCACTGGGGTCCTCTTCCACTCCTCCATGATGACATCACGGAGCTGGTGGATGTTAGAAACCTTGTGCTCCTCCACCTTCCATTTCAGGAGGATGCCCCAAAGATGCTCATTAGGGTTTAGGTCTGGAGACATGCTTGACCAGTCCATCACCTTTACCCTCAGCTTCTTTAGCAAGGCAGTGGTCGTCTTGGAGGTGTGCTTGGGGTCGTTATCATGTTGGAATACTGCCCTGCGGCCCAGTCTCCAAAGGGAGGGGATCATGCTCTGCTTCAGTATGTCACACAGTACATGTTGGCATTAATGGTTCCCTCAATGAACTGTAGCTCCCCAGTGCTGGCAGTACTCATGCAGCCCCAGACCATGACACTCCCACCACCATGCTTGACTGTAGGCCAGACACACTTGTCTTTGTACTCCTCGCCTGGTTGCTGCCCCACACGCTTGACACCATTTGAACCAAATAAGTTTATCTTGGTCTCATCAGACCACAGGACATGGTTCCAGTAATCCATGTCCTTAGTTGGTTGTCTTCAGCAAACTGTTTGCGGGCTTTCTTGTGCATCATCTTTAGAAGATGATGCAGTGTGCGGCGTATGGTCTGAGCACTGACAGGCTGACCCCCCACCCCTTCAACCTCTGCAGCAATGCTGGCAGCACTCATAAATCTATTTCCCAAAGACAACCTCTGGATATGACGCTGAGCACGTGCACTCAACTTCTTTGTTCGACCATGGTGAGGCCTGTTCTGAGTGGAACCTGTCCTGTTAAACCGCTGTATGGTCTTGGCCACCGCGCTGCTCAGTTTCAGGGTCTTGGCAATCTTTTTATAGCCTAGGCCATCTTTAGGTAGAGCAACAATTGTTTTTTACAGATCCTCATAGAGTTCTTTGCCATGAGGTGCCATATTGAACTTCCAGTGACCAGTATGAGAGAGTGAGAGTGATAACACTAAATTAAACACACCTGCTCCCCATTCACACCTGAGACCTTGTAACACTAACGAGTCACATGACATCGGGGAGGGAAAATGGCTAATTGGGCCCAATCTGGACATTTTCACTTAGGGGTGTACTCACTTTTGTTGCCAGCAGTTTAGACATTTATGGCTGTGTGTTGAGTTATTTTGAGGGGACAGCAAATTGACACTGTTATCCACTTAAGGACCGCTCACTGTATATATACGTAATTTTTTTTGAAGAGGGATATCTCGGTAACGGCAGCAGCTGCTGCCACAACCGAGATATCCATCTCTTCAGTGAGCGGTCCTGTTTACGATAATGGTGGTCTCCACGGCGGATTCGCCGCAAGATCACCATTATCGGCGGCGGGAGAGGGCCCCCCCCTCCCGCCGCTCTCCCGTGCCCTCCGCCGCTTACCGGAGCCGTCGGTAGCGACGGAGGCGATCGGGTCCTTCTCCCTCTGTGGTATGGATAAGAGTGAGGGGAAGATGGCCCCCACTCGTCTCCATACCATAGAAGGGCGGCGCTGACGTCAAAACGTCAGCTCCGCCCATACGTGTTAAAGGGACATTTTTTTTTTATTATTGCATTTTAGTGTAAATATGAGATCTGAGGTCTTTTTGACCCCAGATCTCATATTTAAGAGGACCTGCCATGCTTTTTTCTATTACAAGGGATGTTTACATTCCTTGTAATAGGAATAAAAGTGATCCATTTTTTTTTAAAACAGTGTAAAAATAAATAGAATCAAGTAAAATAAATAGGAAAACTAAAACATTTTTTTTTAAAACACCCTGTCTCGACGAGCTCGCGTGCAGAAGCGAACGCATACGTGAGTAGCGTCTGCATATGAAAACGGTATTCAAACCACACATGTGAGGTATCGCTGCAATCGTTAGAGCGAGAGCAATAATTCTAGCCCTAGACCTCCTCTGTAACTTAAAAGATGCAACCTGTAGACTTTTTTGAATGTCGCCTATGGTGATTTTTAAGGGTAAAAATTTAACGCCATTCCACGAGCGGGCGCAAATTTGAAGTGTGACATGTTGTGTATCAATTTACTCGGCGTAACATTATCTTTCACAATATAAAAAAAATTGGGCTAACTTTACTGTTGTCTTATTTTTTAATTCAAAAAAGTGAATTTTTTCCCAAAAAAGTGCGCTTGTAAGACCACTGCGCAAATACAATGTGACAAAAAGTATTGCAATGACCGCTAATCTATTCTCTAGGATGTTAGAAAAAAAACAATATATAATGTTTGGGGGTTCTAAGTAATTTTCTAGCAAAAAAAAATGTTTTAAACTTGTAAACACCGAATCTGAAAAACAGGCTTGGTCCTTAAGTGGTTAAACAAGCTGTACACTCCCTACTTTACGTTGTAGCAAAGTGTAATTTCTTCAGTGATGTCACATGAAAAGATATATTTACAAAAATGTGAGATACTATGTGTGTATATATATGTATATATATATATATATATATATATATATATATATATATATATATATATATATATAT
The DNA here is from genome assembly GCA_029206835.1 of Rana muscosa. Taxonomy (NCBI): domain Eukaryota; kingdom Metazoa; phylum Chordata; class Amphibia; order Anura; family Ranidae; genus Rana; species Rana muscosa. The sequence continues at coordinate 55,007,419 of JARGYO010005626.1, forward strand.
ACACACACACACAATTCACTAGCAGGTTCCATTCTGCTAATCCAAGAAAGTGCTAAATAGAAATGTATTTCCAAATGCAATGGTTCGTGAGTGTGTACAAGAATTTTGGTTTTGTTAAACTTGCAACACCTACAACTGTTTTTCACATTTTAAAAAATATATAATGCCCGATAGCTATTTATATTTGGTTTATTCACATGATGCATTGTCAGATTAATCAGAATTTCTGTATATTACAGATTGAAGTGGGTCACCATCTTGCTGAAAACCTTCCTGTAGTTTATGAAAATTCATCACTATCTCCCATGATTATTTATTTCAAGACGTTGGACTAAGTTCTGTGTTTTACACAACATGGCAGAAAAAGCTCCGCCTGGGCTGAACCGAAAGTCCTCAAGATCGACACTTTCTCTTCCACCAGAACCTGTGGAGATAATCAGAAGCAAAGCATGTTCCCGTAGAGTGAAAATCAACGTAGGAGGCCTAAATCATGAGGTGTTATGGAGGACTTTAGACCGTCTGCCAAGGACTAGACTAGGAAAACTAAGAGACTGCAACACTCATGAAGCTCTCCTAGAAGTCTGTGATGACTATAACCTCAATGAGAATGAATATTTTTTTGACCGCCATCCAGGAGCTTTTACTTCCATTTTAAATTTCTATAGGACGGGGAAATTGCACATGATGGAGGAGATGTGTGCATTGTCATTTGGCCAGGAGCTTGATTACTGGGGGATTGATGAAATCTATTTGGAATCATGCTGTCAGGCCAGATATCACCAAAAGAAAGAGCAGATGAATGAGGAGCTAAGAAGAGAAGCTGAGACCCTAAGAGAGAGGGAAGGAGAAGAGTTTGATAATACATGCTGCCCAGACAAACGGAAAAAGCTCTGGGACTTACTGGAAAAGCCAAATTCATCAGTAGCTGCAAAGGTAATGTGCATTATTGAAATTAATAGTATTTTTTGATGTTCCATCCTCAGGTCAAAACTCAAAAGCAACCTGTGCAGCCTGCAACATGGCTAAAACTGTGTTTGCATGGACTATAAATTCTTAAAGGTTAGCAACTTCCAGACTTTGTACTAGACATGATTTATTGACACATGTTGACATTACAGGCCTAAGCCAGCAAAGGTCTTTGGTATACCAGAGCAAATAACTGTAAATTTACAGTATATGGCAATACTTTTCAGGACTGCTTTCAGAGTCACACTCAGGCTTCACACAGCTACTGAGGGAGGTAACTCAGCTCTAAGACCCCTTTCACACTGGGGCGCTTTCCAGGCATTTTAAATCAGCTGTAAAGTGCTGCTAAAACTAGCGACGCTGTTCTGTTGAACTGCCCGGTACCGGACTGTATTTAAATCCATGTGTACCAGGCGTTAGTGGGGGTCAAAGTGACGTCCCCTTTAGACTGCAGGGATGAGAAAATTAGAAGGAGCAGGATGAAAAAAAAAAAATCTGAAATGAACGAATTTCGAAACAGTGAATGTGTTTTTTGTTTGAGAAAGTACACTCATTCCAAAATCAAAAGGTTAACAAAGTACTTTTAAATGACATTAGTCAAGTTATCAAATGTACTGATGAGAATTTCAATACAAATATTTGTACAAACATTGGTTCGAACATCTACTATTGTCAACTTTAGACCACTTTGTTAATAGGTTATAGTTATCTTAATCTGCTACCATAGCATTAGTAACAATAGAAAATATTTTTTCTTCTTTAAGACCCATCTTAATCCACCAATCCATGGGGCTAATCTTATCTTATTCTAGAAGAGTTTCAAAATGGGCAGTGCCCCTCTACTATAATAAGCCTTTGGACTTGCTGTCTTTCTGATGATGGGAGCACTTTGAAGTGAATGGATCAGTCTTGAGCTCTGCATGTTGCTTTTTGGTGTGTATGATGTTGATATACCACTGCCAAGGGGCATTCTTGTTTGGCTTGCTAGATTTGTGTGGAATATTGCACCAATGTGTTTCAATTACATACTGTATACTGGATTTTCCCTCCCTTTGTCCCATCTACACAGCTCTAGCTATATAAGAACAACAAAGTTAAAAGGATAAGTGTACTTTTGTGTTAAAAATAGAACAAAATGTTATGTTTCTATTCTTATCTGGTTCATTCTGTCTTTAATGCCAGGAGTCATAAGACGATGATTTCCACGCAGCAAATGCCTTTAGTTCAGTCTAATGCCTTGTACACACGATCGGAATTTCCAATGGATAAAGTCCGACTGACTTTTTCCATCGGATATTCCGACCATGTGCATGCCCCATCAGACTTTTTCCATCGGAAATTCCGAGGAATTCCGTTGGAGTTTAGATAGAGAACATGTTCTCTTTTACTCCGATGGAATTCCGTCGGAATTCCAATGTGATTTTGGCCGGTTAAAAGTCCGACCGTGTGTAGGGGGCAGTTGGAAATGTCCATAAACACAGCGAACAGCTGCAGAAAACAGGGATCTTTGCAGTACTTTGCTGAGAACATCCCATATGAACGCTGCAAACCACACATCATCACGTTTTAGAAGCATGAACATGCAAAGGGATCACAAGATGCCCTAATTGATTTAACTCCTATCAAACAGAACCTAGACCAGCCTCATATTTGGATGATGGAATAATATAAAAAGGAATTGCTATTCCTCTAGTGTTTGAGGTCAATTCTTAAAGAATATGACATAGAGGGCAAAATATTTACGTTCATATCTGCCTTGGTTTATTAGAATCAGTGACACAGTAATAGAGTCCTCTGAGTTTTCTCGGACTCTGCTGATCTGAATACCTTTTCAGCTCAGTGAAGCCCTAGAAAATATTGAAAGCATCACAACCAGGCATCTTTAGTTGGAGTAAACTAATAAAATGCTCCTAGAGGAACCCCTAAAATTTCAGATTTCAGGGAACCTTTAAAAAAACCAATTTATTGGGGGTCAATGACAAACAAGCCCCTTGCAGAGGTGGTCAAAATGTCATAATTGGTGTCATGACATTGTATCTGTGCAGACACCATCAAATGGGAGGTCAATCAGCCACATCTCAAGGAACCCCTAGGAACCTCTGGAGGAGTTCCATTGTACCCTGGTTGGGAATGGCTGCTATAGAGAGTACTGAAATACATACCTGTCTCCTCGAGATAGCAGAATAATTTTTCCCTTGAATTATAGTCATGTGACCAGTGCAGAGGTATTGATTATGTGATATCTTATGTTCAGGAAGAATGTTGCAGTCAGTAGCTCTGCCTGAACACGTATCCTTTACTTTGATAGGGCCCATGTGAATAATGCATTAGTCACATGACTAGCACCAAAGGGAAGGTCAAATTTTGGGGATTCAAGGAGAAACACAGGTAATTCAGTATGTTCTATAGTCAGAATTTAGAAATGAAGAATGCAGGCCCACTTTATTGAAGAGCAGCATGTGAGGTGCCCTAATGCATTGCAAGATTATCTTTCATTTTTATTACCGCGTACTGTTGCTGTAAAATTTAATCTGATTGGGTACTCTGTTACTGCACCTTTCAATATTCTTTGTTTTATTTTAGTAATGAAAAACTCAAAAAACACCATTGGAATCTCAACTGACCACATAACATCTTAATACACTTTCAGAAATGCTACCCCCACAAACAAACCTACTCAATATATATATATATATATATATAAAGTGTTTAATAAAGGAGACCTGCAAGGCATTACAGAGATCTTAAAATGAGTGATGCTATTTAAAGGACAATTTCCCTGCTGTTTCCTGTTTTCGTAGTCAGCAAGTTTCACTGAGCAAAAGCAATACCTGCTTGTCAAAATACCTTAGCTAATCATGTGGGGTACATTATAGGACCATGTACACTGTATGATCCTGCACGCCTGGGTGAATATAGACTTATGCAGTGAATGTGACTTTCACCAAACATTCACTCAGCTGATTGAACAAAAAAACTGACCGATCAGGTCGGAGCCGCTGTACTAACAATCCGATGTTAGTACAGCGATCTCCCCTGCTGTGCTTTTGTGTTCTGACAGGGGGACGGCGCCCCCACCAGAAGACTCCGGTCAGCGCTCTTAGCCATTGGCTGAGAGCGCTGATCGGGAGCCGGTCGGTAGATTTTTTTCGGTCTTGACCCTTTAACAGAGACAGAAGCTGGCCCAACGGCCCACGAGTACTAGATTTAAGTGATTACTCCTGCTAACACTAGCCTAATTATTTTGGGATTCAGTAATGACTCACAGCGCGATTATTAAATACTAGTAGCTACAAACTACAGATTTCCAACAATTCCAACACTGTTGCACATATAAAGTTCAGGAACATTGAGCTTTCATATACCTGTAACAGCCTCTTGTCACAGCTGAATTCCAGCCAGTTATGGATCCAAATTGTTATACCTAAAGCACTTTTTTAATGTCAAAAGTTTTTTTACACTGTGCTGTTTTTCTGGTATCCATTGTACAGTTTTATGATTGTTTTACATTGCTGTCCAAAGCCCCACTGGGGAAACTGTCCCTTCTTTCTTTCTGTTTACCGGGGTTCGCAGCACCTTCATTTCTCCCATATGTGTTTCTTCTCTATAAGATTTTTTACATTATTACTAATATTACTATTTTGTTTACAACATTGAGTTCTTGATGGGACAAGGTCCTAGAAGTACTTTGTCCCATCTTTCTGTGAGGCCCTTTCACATGGATGTGCAGTCTGGGTCTGTCTGTTAGGCCTCTTTCACATGGGCTGGTTCCGATTTTTCTCAGCAGGGGATCTGTCCGCTGATTCCCTGCTGAGCTGAGAGAAGCAGCCGGATGATAGGTCCGTGTCCACTCTGCTCTATGGGCAATCACATGTAAATGGACTGGCTGTCCGTTTACACCTGACAGCCCTCCATTCCGATCCAACCAGACAAGGGGGAACAGTTCCCCTTCCATTTGTTTTTGCCAGATCGGAGGTAGCCGGGTATAAATGGACAAACGTCCTTTTACATCCAACTTCCCAAAGAGGAGATGGATTGTCTGATTGGGTCCGTCTGAAAAACGGACAGGCGGACTTAATCTGACTTTTTGTGTGAAAGGGGCCTTTGTTTTTCAAATAGATCCAAACTGAACTACAATGTATGCATACAGGCGGCCTGACGCAAATGGATCATCATCTGTTCACGTCCACCTACATCTGTGTCTGCTCAGGTCCGTTTTTTAAACAGAAAAAGGCTGTATCCTTTTTTTTGTCTAGACGGATCTGAACAGATATAAACGGATGTCATCCATTTATGTTAGTTCCAACTACATCAATTTTTAGGCAAGAACATATTTTTTGTTTATACTTTTGTCACCTATGATTGGTTTCTTCAACAACTTAATAAATAAAAATGGATGCATAAACAGATGTAGACTGATGTAAACTGAAGTGCAAACTGTTATAACTGAACTGAAAACAGATGTGCAAACTGTTTTTTCTTAGTGACTGAACTGATGATGCCTGTGTGAAAGGACCCTTATACACGGGCTGCGATGTTATGCAGGGCATCCCTCTTGGCGCACTTTGATAGCGGGCACCTGTCTCCAGCTCCAAGCAGTTTCCAGAGAAAACACAATTCACCTCCCTCTGCATTCCTCTAGTCTGTGCTGGCTTCGGACAAGTGCTGGGAGCCAGAGACAGGAGCTTGCTATCAAAGCACCTATCTCCTTTCTAGCTGTGGTGTTGGGCGACTGTGCTCTGAAGGTGGGTACCCTGTCCGACATCATGTTACAGGGCACCTAGGAAGATGGGACAAAGTACATGTAGTACTAATTAGTGATAATCTTTCTTTAACATTACTATAAACTGACAGTGGTACCAAACATAACACTTTTCAGGGTATTGGATCTTGAAGTTCCTATTTGCAGCCTCTCCATGGGAAGAGAAGTAATCCTGATAATCTAAATGATATATGTAGGAAAGAAAAACAGTTTGAAAGGTGTATAGCTATATTAAATACCAATCCTAAATCCAGGCTCATCCTCTGGGTTCCCAGTTGCCTCCCCCACCATCCATTTTTTTTTTTTTTTGCTTTTTCTTTTTTTTTAGTAACCTTTTTTCAGAGGTACAATCATGTGATACTGTCAGCCTCCCACTATGCATCAATGTATGTGACTGCTGGGTGCTGATGTGATGCCATCTCAGAAGGCAGGTCTATGACACCCTGTCCTCATGCTGAGGGTTTTTCAATCAGGGGGGCAGGGGCATCTTACAGCAGGAGTGGCGATGGACATTAGAGAGGAAGCTGCTTTTTTATTTTTACAAAACCTTATATTTTTCTTGGAAGCTCCAAAACCTAGAGTGCTCTTATATGCATATATATTATAGAGACTTCGGTTTCTGACACCTCCAGTTCCTCATAATTGTTCCATTAATGTGTCGGGTCTGGTGGCTTCATTGATCGATAGTGAAGTGCAAAGGTGGGAAAGAGTAGAGCCAAGTTCAGTTTCAGGATCTAATTTGCTATATGTATACTGGATCACCCCTTCAGGGCTTCCAAGTGCTCCAGAATATGAACATACATTCAGACATCTTCATGTGCCTTGCATTCAAGTCTTTCTGCAGTTTCTTACCTTTCAAATTCACTTCATGGTCTGACTTTAAAATTAGGAAAGATGAATTGAGCTTAGTTCAAGTATTCACTGTACAACCAATACATAACTAACTGTAGTAATTTACATGATTTTACTCTCTAAGCATAGCTTGTTAGTCATTTCACAAATATACGGCTTTGACGTACTAGTCTACTATGTTGTAAATAACCAGGTCCGTACCGAGTCTGTCTTTTATCAGCTTGTTGGATCACTGATGGGTTTGTGTCAGCTGAGTGCCAAATAAAGCTTATTTTCTTGATGAATTTCCCTCCATATCTGATTTTCAGCACCTACTTTATTTGTCTAATGGGAATATTCTTTTGCAAGCTTTTCAGAAATGTACTTTGCCCAGAGCCGTGTAAATAAATATTTATATTATTCTCAGCTGCGCTAAGAGAGTCTGGCTGTTCTGGAGACATGGAGCTCTTACTTGTAACGGAACAATCCGTAAGTTGTTTTTAGGAAAAGTACAACCTACGGGTGTATTCTTTATTTTTAAAACGGTTAGAAATCCATTAAAAGCGCATTTCAATATGATCACATAAACAATATCTGTAATAATATCTAAGAATTTTAGCTTATTGGTAAAGTAAAGTACATTTTCAGTAAGTACACATTTTAAATTATTATTGCAGTGTTTTTCTTGCGTTAATTTTTGATGTAGCATTCACATTTTGTACATGCTAGCTCTTCCATATTTTCCTTATTGCAGTAAATGTACATATTTGTAGATTTGCCAATAGAGGGAGCTCTCATTGTTATCAGTCTACTTCCTACTCAACAATTTTCACATAAAATGAAATTAGAAAACAGTAAACTTGTGTGAAAGTTGTGTGAATCCAGGTGAGAAAATAGTACAACCACTGCGTAATATTGTGAAGCCGAAAGTAGAGTCTATGTATGCAGTGAGCAAATAAAGCTGGACGCTTGTATTTTATAATTACAAACTATACACAGAAACAAGGAATTCAAAACATTAACACACTATGATAATTCTACATCAAGCTGATTTCTTTGACATGAATACTTAATTAAAAAATGTAAAGATTATGTGTTTTTTTTATTTTTTTAACCACTTGCTTACTGGGCACTTAAACCCCCTTCGTACCCAGACCAATTTTCAGATTTCAGCGCTGACGCACTTTGAATGACAATTGCGCGGTCATACAATGCTGTAACCAGTGCTGGTCCAAGACATTGTGCTGCCTGGTACCAAGAATGAAATGCTGCCCCCCCCCCAAAAAAAAACACGCCCAGTCGCCCACCAAAAGGCCCCCACATTCATAATTTTATATCATGATAAATTAAGAGGACCTGTCATGGCTCTATACATGTATATAGAAGTATAAAGAGGACCTGTCATGGCTCTATATATGTATGTAGGAGTATAAAGAGGACCTGTCATCGCTCTTGACATGTATGTAGCAGTATAAAGAGGACTTGTCATGGCTCTATAAAAAGGACCTGTTATGGCTCTAGTCATGTATAGAAGTATAAAGAGGAGTGGTCATGGCACTATACGTGTGTATAGGAGTGTAAAAGGACATGTCATGGCTCAATACATGTATGTAGGAATATAAAGAGGACCTGTCATGGCTCTATACATGCATGTAGGAGTATAAAAGGACACGTCAGGGCTCTATACTTGTGTATATAGGAGTATAAAAGCACGTGTCATGGCTCAATACATGTATGTAGGAATATAAAGAGGACCTGTCATGGCTCTATAAAAAGGATGTGTTATGGCTCTATTCATGTATAGGAGTATAAAGAGAACTGGTCATGGCACCATATGTGTGTGTAAATCAATATGCAAGTGTAAAAACACCCCCCTGCACATCCGTTTCCCCCCTCCCCACACACACACACATATCTGTTCACCCTCTGTACCCCCTACACACATATCTGTTCCCCCTGCACATCTGTTCCCCCCCACACACATCTGTTCCCCCTCTGTACCCCCCACACATATCTGTTCCCCCTCTGTACCCCCCTGCACATCTGTTCCCCCCACACACATCTGTTCCCCATCTGTACCCCCCTGCACATCCGTTTCCCCCCCTCCCCACACACACATATCTGTTCCCCCTCTGTACATCCCCCACACATATCTGTTTCCCCTCTGTACCCCCCCTGCACATCCGTTTCCCCCCTCCACACACACACACACACACACATATCTGTTCACCCTCTGTACCCCCTACACATCTGTTCCCCCTCTGTACCCCTCACACATATCTGTTCCCCCTCTGTACCCCCCTGCACATCCGTTTCCCCCCCTCCGCACACACATACATATCTGTTCCCCCTCTGTACCCCCCCTGCACATCCGTTTCCCCCCTCCACACACACACACACACACATATCTGTTCACCCTCTGTACCCCCTACACATCTGTTCCCCCTCTGTACCCCTCACACATATCTGTTCCCCCTCTGTACCCCCCTGCACATCCGTTTCCCCCCCTCCGCACACACACACATATCTGTTTCCCCTCTGTACCCCCCCTGCACATCCGTTTCCCCCCTCCACACACACACACACATATCTGTTCACCCTCTGTACCCCCTACACATCTGTTCCCCCTCTGTACCCCTCACACATATCTGTTCCCCCTCTGTACCCCCTTGCACATCCGTTTCCCCCCCTCCGCACACACATACATATCTGTTCCCCCTCTGTACCCCCTGCCCCCCTACACACATATCTGTACCCCCTGCACACCTGCCCCCCCTCCCCACACACACATATCTGTACCCCCTGCACACCTGTCCCCCCCCTCCCCACACACACACACACATATCTGTACCCCCTGAACACCTGTACCCCCCCACACATATCTGTATCCCCTTCACACCTGTACCCCCCCACACACATATCTGTATCCCCTGCACACCTGCCCCCCCCTCCCCACACACACACATATCTGTACCCCCTGCACACCTGCCCCCCCACACACACATCTGTACCCCCCTGCACACCTACCCCCCACACAAACACATATCTGTACCCCCTCCCCCACACACATATCAGTTCCCTCTGTACACAGTGCAATGCACTATAAACTGACAGCAGAGTAAATTTTTGTTTCTTGTGAATGGGTGCAGGCTGCAGCGCTGAGCTTCCATTATACCTGAGCCAGCGAAGGTGGTGGTAAACTTTACTCCAGGACTGGAGAGTGATGCTGCTGCCTGCCAGTCCTCCCACAACAGATCCCAGAGCGACCAGGAGGAGGGGGGGAGGCGGGAGCAGGGAGCAGATATCGCGGCAAGCCCGTAGTTATATGATGCAGGGCTTCCATATCATCTACCCCAGCCGGTTCCACTAAACATGCAGCACTTCCGGCCAGCTACTCCTCGTCCCAGCTCTCTGCCCTCATCTTCTCGCTGCAGCTGCTAGGGCGGCACTGCAGGCTGGGGATAGAGTGGTCCGTCCGGGATGTCTTCACAGCCCCAACCGCCCCCTAGGCTGGCGCCATAAGGCATGCATTTAAAAAATGCCGGGACCTTTCTCGGCAGAACACTGGCCCTGCTCGCAATGGGATAAGCAGGGGAACGGGCTAGCTGGCTGGTGGGCGGCAATATGCCACCCCCTTGAAAGTGCCGCCTGGGACCGAGGTACCATCGGGTCCCATGGTAGGGCCGGCCCTGGCTGTAACCAAATGATATTTTTATCATTTTTTTCCCACAAATAGAGCTTTCTTTGGGGGGTATTTGATCACCTCTGCGGTTTTTATTTTTGCGTTATAAACAAAAAAAGGCAGAACATTTTGAAAAAAAACACAATCTTTTTTTACTTTTTGTTATAATAATATTTAAAAAAACTATTTTTTTTTCTCAGTTTAGGCCGATACGTATTCTTCTATATATTTTTGGTAAAATTATAGCACCTACAAAATAGGGGATAGAATTATGACATTTTTATTATATATTTAATTTTTTACTAGTAATGGCGGCGATCTGCGATTTTTGTCAGGCCTGCGATATTGCGGCGGACATATTGGACACTTTTGACACTATTTTGGGGCCATTCACATTTATACAGCGAACAGTGCTATAAATATGCATTTAGGGGGCTGGTGACGTCATCATGCATTCCCTGAACGAGAGGTAGTGCTGCGGAACACACAGGAACCAAACGAGAGACACAGAGAAACGCCGGAGCTCTTACCGCTGTACCGCCGTACCCAGGGCAGGACTTAGGGTGGTGGGGGCCCCTGGGCTTGAGTCACTTTCGGGCCCTACCTTCTATACATTACGAAAAATGGGAAAGGTTCACGCAAAATTGTGGGCGTGGCTCGGAAGGGGGTGTGGTTCGAGTCTGAGATGAATGAGGGATGGAGGGAGAGGGATGGAGGGAGAGGGATGGAGCGAGAGGGATGGAGGGAGAGGGATGGAGGGAGAGGGATGGAGGGATGGAGGGAGAGGGAGAGACAGCAGGCCCAGATCCCACACCACAATAAAAATATGTGTATCGATCTATCAATTCAGCTATCCATCTTAAACATATAACAAGCTCTTTAACGCCTATTTGCTACCCCCTGCACACCAATGACTCTGCCGCTGCTAAAATATCCACAACCAATATTTCTTGGTCTGAAAAGAAACAAAAGACCCACTTGTGCACTCGCCTGCGCAGTACAGGGGGGTTCCTTATCTGCCGAGGAACTTTTTTGGCAGGACACACGGTCAGCGTCAGACAGCCAATAGATCAGGGCAGGCGCTACCTATTTACATCACGTGTATGGAAAAGGACACGAGGGGGAGGCGGGGGCCCCCCCGAGTACATTGCGGGGGCCCTACGCAGCTTGCGTAGCAAGCGTATAGGGCGGATGCCGTGACTCAGTGGACAGGAAGCGCATGCGCTGGAGAAAAAATCAAATAAAAAAGTAAGGAGACTAACAGGCAGGGGCCCCCTATTGGGCAGGGCCCATGGGCTTGAGCCCAGTCAAGCCCAATGGTAAGTCCAGCCCTGGCCGTACCGCTATCATTGCCGTTGTTGGTATTTGATCTTGTAAGTGCAATATTTTCTTTTTAAATAAACCAAGCTGGTTTGATATATTACACTATGGAAGTCTTTTCTTCTATCTGAGCTTAAGGTTGGATGAGGAGATACCGCCATGGAGACCTAAAGGTTGTGGGGAAACCTTATTCCCCGTGCTGGGTGAGACTGTTTCATACAGTCAGGGACATCTGGTAAGCAGGATATATATCTTTTTCACCTGGGTGTCACCACTGTATCCACCATTCCACTTTTATTTACCACTTTCCTTGGAATACTTCACTTCACCTTGAATTTTTGTTTATGGATTTTCTCTGTTCATGGACTTTATTATCACTCATTAATTTGCTTTTTCATAATTAATTAACGTTTTCAGTAATTTTAATTAATGGGTTTATGAATCTTATACACTTATACACATGTGTTTGAGTTTTTCACTCATTGATTTTTGGGGTTATTGATTATCAATTCACTAGCGCTGCATACTTTTGACCTTTATAAATATGCATTGATTACTGTATAAATGTGATTGGCAGGGAAGGGGTTAATACTAGGGGGCGATCAAGGGGTTAAATATGTTCCCTATTAGTGATTCTTACTGTGTGGGGGAGGGGACTGACTGGGGGAGGTGACCGATCTGTGTCCCTATGTACAAGGGACACAGCATCGGTCTCCTCTCTCCCTGACAGGACGTGGATCTGTGTGTTTACACACACAGATCCACGTCCTGCCTCTGTAACAGCCGATTGCGTGTACCTGGCGGACATCGCGGCCACCAGGCACGCGCATCGGCATCACGTGATGCGGCGGGCACAGCTGTTCCCCGCCGCGCACCCTCGGCGGCGCGCAGGGGATGTAAACACAGCAGGACGTCCATGGACGTCCACCCAGCACTTGAGATCAGCGCTGCAGATGTCTTTCGTCTATAGCGCAGGTCTCAAGTGGTTAAATATAATAACCACTATTCAATAGTCAATAGTGTCAATAGTGCTCCTGTTTGTTTAATACATATCTTGCATTCTTTGTGGAGAAGTGTATTCTGGAGCTGCTAAATTTGACTCCTTTTTTCTTCTGTCACAGTTTTGTAAGATTCAAGCCTAGTACACATGGGCTGAATCACAGACTGTATTGGCTGGTTCAATAGAAAATGGCCGACGTTCAGCCCATGTGTACTGGAGTCGGTCAGTCGGACAGAAGCCGGCTGTTCGGCCGGCTTCTGTCAAGGGGCATGACCAAAAAAGGTCTGCCGACCGGCTCCCGATCAGCGCTCTCAGCCAATGGAGTGTTCTGGCAGGGGGGGCTGTCCACCTGTCAAAACAATAAAACACCAGGGAAAATCGCTGTACTAATGCTGGATAGTTAGTACAGTGGCTCCTCCTAAGCTGTCAGTTTTTTTTATATGCAATATTCATTGTGGCCAGGGCTTGAGAAGAGGGAAATGGCTGACATCACACATAGCGTGACCATTAGACTAGTAATTCTGGGCACTGAAATGCTATACTTCGATCTAAAGCATAGGTATCTTTTTCTTACATATATATTTCAATGAGTTAAAGTGATTCTAAAGGATCACCTGGTAAACAACTCATTCAGTTTAAAATAAAAATGAAAGGCAAAACATTTTTGTATAGATAAAAAAATAAATGTAAATACTTTTTTTCCCTTTTTTATAAGTGATCACATTCCCTCTGTTCTCAGCTGCATAAGAGCTGGGGGAGGAGAAGCAGCAGTACACCAAGCTTCCCAGTGAATGGTTGTGCAGCCAGGGTGAGTCAGGACAAGTCTGATCATTGGAGGAGAGTACACTAGGAAAGCAGGGGGACTGGCATGAACACCAGGGATTTCAAATAAATGAAGCAATACAAAGAGATCAGGATACTTCCTTATACAAGTACATGGTACAGCAGGCACATATCAGGAATATGAAGTGTTGGAGTAACAAACGCTTTAACAAAGCTGGGAGAGCAATGTAGTTGATACTGCCTGAATATCATCATGTAAGAACTGCTGAATGCTAGTTGCCATTTTCTCATTTACTTTCATTACTTTTAAAAAAGTCCCAACATAAGACAAATCACCAAAGTAAAATGTTAATTAAAGCAGATCTAACCCATAATAACCCCTAAGTTTTCTATAGCACTGTGCACCATAAGCAATTTGCACATTTCTCTTTTTTTTTCATAAAGTATTCTTTTCACCCTTTTTTCATCTTTTCTTGTATCTCAGTGCTGCTGATTTCCTCCTGCATGTTTCAACACTTCTTGTCTGGGCTCGATTGAGGGTCAGCAGACAGCTCCAGAGACAGTTGTCACTACATAACAGGAAGTTCCTGAATAAAGACCTTCATGGCAGAATCACAAGGAATTCTCCTAATGAAAGCTGCATATTAAAACAACCGAAATAAGTATTGAAATGATATTCACATATTAGGGCTTCTATGTGCTTTTAGTGTTCAGTTCAGATCTACTCTAGGTGTTAAAGTGTTGTTAATAGGTCATTATCACTTGGCAAGTGTGAGCAGCTCAGTACAAGGTGGGTTTTCTCACACATGGTGTCTACTGTGGTTAACGTGTTTTACTGGGTAATAGCGTAACATGCTAACTGGCACAGCCACACAGTAAGAGATTGTTTTGTAACTAAATGGGTTTTTCCTTTTTCTGACTGTCACAGTTATGTTATTGGTATACATATAATAGCTCTTGGCAGAGTTCTTAGAACTGCTATGGGGAGGGTGATAAATGAAGTGTACTGCAAGTACACCTTGAACTTTCAACCCACAGCATTATTTAGAACATACTCCCAATAATAAGCTATAAACTATAGGTCAAATCTGGTTTTCCCAGGGCACTAAATGGCAATCATGGTCAAAAGCATTTTGTAGAGCTCCATGGTAGAGATTATTATTTTGTTATTGCACTACTGGATTGTTTTTCATTTTGTTGTTGTTTCCTAGCCTCTACCCAAAGCAAGTGGAAATTGTAAACTCCTCAGGGGAAGGTGCTTGTTGTAAAATGGGTGTGGCTTTACATGAAAGGTGGTCAGTTGTGAGAAAGGGTTATGTAGATCAGAGTAGAATAGAGTGTGTTCCTATTTTGTATGTTACACTATAAGGAGGTGTGTATATAGTGGTAGGTAGACATGTCTTCTGGTTTCTAGGTGTTCAAGAAAAAATAAAACAGTTTAATTGTACTTTGAATTTCTGTTCTCTTGTAGCTGTCAAGAAACACGATGATTTAATTAAGTGAATGTAGACCTTTATGATGCTGGGCTGTTTACTAATTTAAAGCATTCCTACTAGAAGTATATTTTGTTAGGCCAAGTCTTTTATTAGTTCTGCCATGTTAGTCTTTAATAAAGTGGATGTAACCCCGAAAAAATATATATATATTTTTTTGCTGTCACAATGTAGAGTATAAGATTTCCTATCATCTGTGCCCAGTCTTCCCACAAAGAGTTAATCCAGCTCTGAGCAATCCTATTATCTTTTTTCAGTGAGATAAAACAGACAAACCTTGTTTGTTTCCCCCCCTGCTGTGAGTGACAGGTTATTTACATATCTCATGCAGGAGCCTGAGACAGGCATTATTTTTTAATTCCCACCCCCACTTCTTTTCTGAAGTCATGTGGTTACTTTTCTGGGTTTTGACTGGATGTTAGTGATCATAGCAGAATTTAGTGTAAGAAATACACAGGAGAAAATGCATGTTGACAAGGGGAGTGTAGAGGTGGTAGGGGAGTCTACTGACATCACGACTCCACCCACCGAGCTCCAGACAACAGATCCACCCACAGAATCTGCAGTTTTTCAGTTCTCATAACAGACAGAGGGGAGACATTTGACAGGTAAGGATACATGCAGGAAGCATATATATCCTTATAGATCAGCACTATGGCAGTAGTTTAGAAAGGATGAGAGTGGGTGTACATCCACTTTAACTAAAAGTCCACTTTATTCACATCTTACTGTGTTTAATTTGCTATACTAAATTATATTGAAACTGGAACAAAAATATAATAGATTTCAGCATAGCAGATCTGGTGGCTGTATTAGTTTATATTAGTTTCTAAGAAAGTCCAATCTGCTGCACTTTATCCTTTATTTTCATTTCACTTTATTTTATTTTATATTAGTTTACATGTTTATCCTGTGCGAAATCCAATATCCTTGTAACTTCCTGTGTTCTAAGCTAAAATCTCAACAGTGTTAAGAGTTTTTCAAGCCTTCTTCTGTGAACCTTAGAACCCCTTCTCCCTATGTCATGGGATGAGGAGAGGGGAGGTGTTTGTAGTCCAAGGCCTAGGATGACAGCACTGCTCCTTCATAGATTCAGCACAGCAAGTGTTGTCATCCTGGGACAGAAAGTGTGTTACTGGCAGAATCACAAGATGAAAATAAAGGAAAAAAGACTTAAAATGGAAACTGATGCAGCTGCCACCTCTAAGAACTGAAAAGATGTGATATATTAAATCAGAACTAAACACTTCTATTTTCTACAGCCAAGGAAGCTGCCATCTTAGCCTCAGATTGATCTGTAATTGCCATGGCGCTACACATGAGAATCGTTATGACACCAACCGTTTGACAGTACATTTGAGAGCACAAGCAACTGCAGCAGTTATCATTCACAGTATGTCCTAAATGTTTTTGAAAATCAAGAATCAATAAGTTTAGTTCCACTTTAAATTTTTATTTTGGTGTTTAAGCTTTTATTTTTTTACAGTATGCATTACATCTGTGTACTCCTTTTGATACTCCCCTTATCCGTAGCCCCACCACCGCCACCCCCATCACTTTAGTACTTTCTGTCACTGAGCATGTCTCCCTGTTTACACATTGTCATATAGTATTACGTAGAGCTGAAGAGACACTAATAAGTAGATCCTCCATGGTGCAGCTGTACAGGTACATTTCTCATGCATCCCCTGAGAGCCATGTCAGAACTGAGCACACTGCAGTGAAGCTTTCTTATGCCAAGTGCTGGGGATGCATAGAGTGTGTCTCATTACTGCAATGAGCTCTGATCTGGAGAAACTGCTTATTCTGCTTGGTCTGCTCTGCTTAGTGACATTTCAGATTGATAAACAAGGGCCAGAACTGACACCAGAGGTGGCATCGTTGATTGAGACTTCCCAAAAGTATTTTTTTGGCCTTCTACAAACCCTTCATATAGCATTTCCTATTTCTTCTTCCATTATAAGGTAGCCAATCAGTGAGGTTATTGCCTTAAACCAGTTCTTATGGTGTGGGGGGGACAGTCACAGTTGTGGCTGGTATTAGTCCCTCCACCATTGACAATATGTACAGAAGCAAAATTAAAGTTCTCCTGAATAATTCAGCCATCCATAGGAGTGAATGAGACTATGGTGGAAAGTTTTTGAGAAAAATTATTTGCGGTACCAGGCAAGGCCACACAAGGAAAATAAGAAAGAATATGTAGTTCCGCTGAACCTAAAATACACCTAAATGTGAAAAAATTGTGATAAGCTGAAAAATGACTCCAACTTATAAACACAAACAGGTGAATATGAATCACACTCTAAATAAAATAAACAGTGTAAAGAAATGAAATGTTCAAAAAATTGAATTGCGAAATATAAAGTTGAACACGTAAAGTGCAAAAATGAATACTATAATGGTATAGCATGCAAGGAAAACAAATGCCTCGATAGTGTAAAATCCTCCAGTAATTTATTAAGACAAGGGAATAAAAATAACACTCACAATTTGTAAAAGAAAAACCAGCCTTAAGCCTGCTGCACCAGCCGAACGCAGGCAGGCAGACCTGTCCGTGTGAAGATCGAGCAGTGGAGGGTGGAAACGTCAGCACGCCGCTCGTTCAACCCTACGCGTTTCATGATAGGTCACGTCGTCTTGGGGCTCCTTGCATGCTATACCATTATCAACTGGCATACTGCTGCGGAATGTGCTGACTAATGAGTCTGTGAACACAGAGTGTTATTACCATCCAGCTGGGATTCATTACAAGCATTTTAGGTCCTTCGTCATAGGGGACCATGGTGCTCTGGTAAGCAGATTTATTTGTCAAACGGTGGTGGAAGTCATTTGGTTCGGGTTCTCATTTGAAGATTTGGATGTTTTTGGATCTACACACGGGTGTTTTATATCATCATTGAAATCACACTTGGACTATTTTTCATGCACTTTTAAATTTTAGTATTAATTTTTGTACTTTACGTATTCAACTTTATATTTCGCAATTCAATTTTTTTAACATTTCATTTGTTTACACTGTTTATTTAGAGTGTGATTCATATTCACCCGTTTGTGTTTATAAGTTGGAGTCATTTTTCAGCTTATCACAATTTTTTCACATTTAGGTGTATTTTAGGTTTAGCGCAACTACATATTTTTTCTTATTTACCCACGGGTTTCGATGTTTGCAGGATAGTTGCTGCTTCCAATTTGAGCCCCAGGCATTTCTTGTGCACGCACTAGACTGCCAATATTGATATTAGCGCAGTTTCTTCCCCTCTTTTTTCATATACACACAAGGAAGATACTTGGCACTCTTTAGTTTGGGATAGTATAGGAAAGGATTAAAATCTTTGGTATTATATTTTTATGCTCAAGGGATGTTCCCTTTTCTGTTAGGAAAGTGAAGCAGAATCCTTCTTTAGGCCTCATTCACACATGCAGTGGTTCTAAGCGATGGTGATCTTGCTTTGCGACACCATGCCGCAATCATGCTCCAAGCATTTGGCACAAAATTACAGCGTCATCCTGTTGACTTCTGTGGTTGCTTTTTACCAAATGCACTTCCTGTCAGACGTGATATGTTGAGTTAAAATTGCTGCACCATGAAGCATCATGGCTGTGGCAATGTGGACCGTCCTGAGTGATGTCATGTCGATTTGTACAGTAAGTGGGTGGTTAGGGGGTGGTAAAAAACCAGAGGCCACCCACATGACCTCAGCTAGCACACCTTTCACTTTTGGTACCAATCATAAACACTTGTGAAGCTCTGAAGGCTACCTTTTGTATTGTATGTTACTCGTTCTATACAGAAGCAAGGCACTGGCTGAGAAATGCTTTGTTCGGCTAAAGGTCCAAGCCAGGCTATCCAAAATACGGCCTCAAAATGCTGGCAGTAGATATGTGCATTTGACAGGTGCACTTTTATGGTTAGCCCCTGTCTTGATTTTATGATTTCTCAAAAGCCGATGTTGTCTACAGAACAGCACATTGTGTGCTTAATGTAGTACACAAGAAAACACAATCCAGATTGCAGATGTTATCACCAGGAAGCAAGGGAGACACCACGAGCCTGATGACAGGAACAATTTATCAGGGCTGCTAAGTGGCTGCTGACTTTTTGAAGTAATGAATTTGTACTCATGCAAGAGCATTTTGGTAATATCGAGATTATGCACCATTAGGGGATAGGTTCATATAGGTTGCTCTGTCAGAACACTTTAATTGTAATGTCAGACTGTTCCTATTCATTTATCATAGTCATGTATCATCCTAGAAAAGCTGATGAGGCCACTGTCTGTTTCCTCAGAAGCCTTTTTACAAATAGAAAAGAGAGCACCAGGGGCAAACGCAGGATTTTAGCAGGGGGATTCTAACTCTAATCTTTACTGCAATGTTCCTATGCTTTTAGATGTATTAAAAATTGAAAATCTAAGGCCTTGTACACACGCTCGGAATTTCCGATGGAAAAAGTCAGACAGAATTTTTTCATCGGATATTCGGACAGTGTGTATGCCCCATCGGACTTTTTCCATTGGAAATTCAGACGAAATTAGATAGAGAACATGTTCTCTATTTTTCTGAATTTCCGTCCGTCTGGATGCAATTCCGATGGACTGAAAACCACGCATGCTCGGAAACAATTCGACGCATGCTCAGAAGCATAGAACTTAATTTTCTCAGCTCGTCGTAGTGTTTTACGTCACTGCGTTCTTGACGGTCGGATTTTAGTGTGACCGTGTGTATGCAAGACAGCTTGAGTGGAATTACGTTGTAACTCAGTCGGAAAAATTCCGCTCGTGTGTACAAGGCATAATACAACAGTAATAAATTACATGTAGTACTCAAATAGTCAGAAATGTACTTAGACCACTGTAAAAAAATAGTTATTACTCTATGTTTATCATGTCAAATCTTTTAACTTTACAAAGGTGGGAGATATGGATTGGACTGCAATAAATGCCGATATAAACAATTTTATTAGTATAAAATATAATTGTAGTTTACTGCCAAAGAAAAGGACATACATCAAAATGTCTGTACACTACAGAAAGAGCAATTCCAGGCAACACATGAAACCAATTCACAAGCTACTGTTGCTATTCAGCAAATCCTGCAGTTTTTCTAATATCAGAGAGTTTACTCAGCTTTCCTTAAAGGGGTTGTAAACCTTTGTGTTTTTCACCTTAATGCATCCTATGCATTAAGGTGAAAAAACACCTTGCAGTCACCGGCCCCCCCGAGCCCCCATTTTACTTACCTGAGCCCCGAACTTCCAAGGGCGCGGTCCCGCGTCGCTCTAACCATGCCTGATTGGCTCTTCATTGGATAGATTGATAGCAGCGCAGCCATTGGCTCCCGCTGCTGTCAATCAAATTCAATGATGCGGCCGCCAGGGGGGCGTGGCCGAGTCACACAATCGGTGGCTATGGACGCCAATTGTATGGCACGGGAGCGCGCCCGCAAGGTAACCCTCTCTGGAGAGAGCATCCCAGAGGGGGTTAGCTCTTGTGGGGAGGAGCCGAGAGAGCCGCCGTGGGACCCCAGAAGGGGACGATCGGGGCCACTCTGTGCAAAACGAACTGCACAGTGGAGGTAAGTGTGATATGTTTGTTACTTAAAAAAAATCAAAGCTTTATATCACTTTAATTTTAGTTCTCTATAATCCACTGCATGCAGAATATAGGGAGCTTTTCACAGAGTCATTGGGAGTGTACTTCTGGAAGCTTGATAAGTATAAAGCCCCATACAAACGGTAGGACTTTTTGACAACAAACTTCAAAATGAGCACGTTTTCAAAAAAATCCTACCGTGTGTAAGCTCCATCGGACAAACTTTTTCGGTTTTCATCGGACAAAAGTTCACTCTGCAAACGGACAAACTTTTCGGCAACAAAAGTCCTACGGTGCAAAGTCCTATCATGTGTACAGAAATCCATCGGCTTTAGTCCACAGTAAAAACATGCATGCCCAGAACCAATGTTAAAATCAACCAACAATAGCAGAAGTTGATCAAAGGGTGGCGGTAAAGAGCAGAAAAAACACGTAGTATGTCAATTACGTCACTACGTTCATGTTTGTTGACTGAAAAAGTCCTGTCGTGTGTATGCTATGGGTGTTCCCGGCCAACGCCCTTCAAACAAAAATTCACGTAAAAGTTTGTTTGAAGTCCGATCGTGTGTATGAGGCTTTACTCTAATTCACTCCCTCTGTCCTTGATCATTAATCATTTAGACAGTTTGATCTCTGGTGATTTAAGAAACTTCTTGGTATTCACAATTTTTTTACATCAAGTTGAGAGACAGTAAGAAGCCTGCTGTGTTTGGAAATACCCCCCCCCCCCCCCATCTTCACATGCAGGTGTTCACAGATCGCCAGATTGCTAACAAAGGAAATTAGGTGAATTTGTGCACTACAGCAATGCTTGGATGAAATGTTGAGGTGCTTGGCAGGTAGGTATTACAAATTTGCATGGAGTGTACCTTTAAAGGATTACTATGGCCAAAGCTCTTTTGGCCCTACTTTTCCTGTGGCTCACAGGAGTGCACTTCATTCTGTACTCCTTTGACCCCTTTTTAGCCAACAGTGGGCTAAAGTCCGCTGTATGCTGACATGACTCAGCCAGGCCAGGCTCTGGATCGATCCCGACTTCGGGATCTACTCACATGCCTGGACCAGCAGTTGGATCAACCTCTCAGGGAGTTGCTGGGAGGCTGAGCCATCCGCTGCCGCTCCTTTCACAGCCCGGCACTCTGAGTGGTGGAGGGGCAGAGCAGAGAGCCGGTTACTGTCAGTTCACTGAAGACCAAGAACTGAGCAATCAGCAGTTTTTGATTGCTCAGTTCTCATCCTTAGAGGTGGCAGGGAACAGATGCAGCATCGGACTAATGCTGCATTCATCTAGGTGAGTATGTGTGTCTTTCAATTCCCAAACTTCTCTTTTAAAGCTATACTCTTAGCTAAACAAATACTGTCTAAATGCGAGAGGCATGTGTATTCTTACTTAAATTTTGGTTTGCTTTCTGTATTTCTTCCATATCCGTGCAGTAATTCAGCATAAATAAAACTTTGCCTGTGTGCAAGAGTGTCCTGTAGTAAAGACCAGTCACTGCTACTCTTTCTCCTTGTCTAAGATGACTGATCTGTATTTGCCCCCCCCCCATGTAGTTTTCTACAAGCAGTCCTTGGTTGGTGAACCTGCTGACTGCTGAGCCGCACCCACAGCTCTGCTCTGTTCATACACTATGTACAGTACAGTAATGGTGTCACTTCCACTTGTACAATGAATCTCTGGGCATTAGGTGTACACTGACTGGATTTACATTCTTTCTGGAAATTGAGGAATATATTTAAATTCATGTTTTTTCTGTGAACCAGTCTATCCATTTTAATAAGCCTATTCCAGGGATTAGAGTTTGGCAGCACTTACAACATACTGAATACTCACTCTTACTTCATAATGAAAATCACAGTTTACAGTGGGGGAGATGGACTGAAAACCTTTGGCGTGATGGGCTAAACACAACCAAGTGGCCCTTTTATGGTAGATAGAAATTCACATCTTTCAGCACCATCTTTCTTTGCAGCCCTTAGCATTTGGTCATATGACATCCAAGAGCTGTAAAGGAGGTTGATTCAAGAAAATGTCCCTCTGCCAAGCACTGTGATGACAGGTCTAAATGGGAAGCAGGTAACTATATAATGTTCAGCACATGTCACTATTAATTGCAGGTCCCAGTCTGATCAAGGTTTGAGCCGTGAAGTATTTCCACTGATGCCCTTCAATCCAACATATCATATTAAGAATGGCCCAGGGGGGCAAATGATCCCCTAACCCAGTGCTACCCTGGGAAAAATTAAAATTTTCAAAGCAGAAGCCACTGAGAAGAGTGGAGCCAGTACAGTACTATTACGTTTATGACTGAGCTACACCAAATTCTTCCTGAATGAAGGATGCGTTCTATCTGCCAGATCCCAGCTCCATTCCTAGCTTGCTTCTTTGCTTCTCAGTATTCTGTGTGTGCATTTCCCCTCCACATTCTCGATTTCCTGTCTATCCTCAGCCTTAAATGTCTGTGAATTCTCTGAACACACATTGTGTATGAGCAGTGCTGCCCACAAACTTACAGTCACTATCCCAACCAGCTGCATGAGAACCCTTCTATAGTGTAGATGTAGAATTAGACGATAAAGTGATGGAAGGTGAAAGAGAGAATGCTGCTGACCTCTTATTACAAGTTAATTGCATTGCTTAGTGAAAGAATTCTGCAGCTGACTGGGGTAGACTGAAGTCTGTGGAGGTGGAGCTGCCATAGCACATGTAATTATATTGTTTCAGTGATATATTCCTTTCAACAATAAGCTAGAGGGGAATGGGATGAAATAGGGAAGGGCTGCATTTCAAGGGTTGGAAGGTTTTTGGCTATCAGTATTCCTCTACCCAACGAAATGTCCATGTCTCATCCTACACTTCATGTTTTGACCCCTCTTGTATAGGTCCCTTGTCAACAGAATGCCACTTTCTAGTTTGCTTAGCTGATTAAAGTATATCCAAACAGTAATAATGAATTTAATGAACTAGCTTCTTAGATCATATTCACAGATCATATTTGTTTCCCAAGAGATCAGGAGCTACAATGATTCCTCCGTGGGACCTGTGTAAATATAATCCCATTTAAAGCGGAGTTCCACCCATTTAGAAGTCAGCAGCTACAAAAAGTGTAGCTGCTGACTTTTAATAATCAGACACTCACCTGTCACACGGTCCAGCGATGCGGGTGCAGGAAGCCTCGCTCCTCTCCCCCTTCTCTCCGAGGCGCCAGCATTCTAACTGTGGCTTCACATCTGGGCACATCTGGGCACGCGCTGCATGCTGTGAATGGCTGGGCAATCTTCTGGGACCTGTGACATTTCCGAGAAGATTGCAGGGAGGGAGTGGGGAGAGGTGATCTTCCTTCCGGCGGAGCCAGGGGAGGAAGTGGGAGTTGGGTGCCTGTAAAAACAGGGTACCCGCTCCTCCTCCAAAAAAATGACATGCCAAATGTGGCATGTCAGGGGGTCACCTGCACTTAAAGCGGAAGTTCCATTTTTGGGTGGAACACCGCTTTAAGATAACAGTTAAAATGGTAACTCTTGAAACCTAAGCTTTTTTCAAAAAGGCTAAAGCCTCGTACACACGATCCAACTTCCAACCAACTTTTCCGTGGGTATTTGTCCGAAGGGCGTTGGCCGTGAACTTGGTATGCATACACACGGCCCAACTTTTTCAGCCAAAATTTACCAAACCACATGGTTTTTCAGCTCTTTACCGCCACCCTTTGGGCAACTTCTGCTATTGTTGTACTTCGGATTTTAGTTGGACGTAATTGTGTACACACGATCGGATAAACCGACGTAACAGATTTATTACCTAACAATTGGTGAGCATGAACAGCCAACTTTTGTTGTCTTTAATTCAGCCAACAATTGTCTGATGAAGCATACACACGGTCGGATTATCCGACACAACATGTCCATCAGACAATTATGGCCATAAAGTTGGATCTTGTGTACGAGGCTTAAAGCCAATTAAATAGCCTTGTGCATACGATTCAACTTTATGGCCATAATTGTCTGATGGACGTGTTGTGTCGGATAATCCAACCGTGTGTATGCTCCATCAGACAATTGTTGGCTGAATTAACAACAAAAGTTGGCTGTTCATGCTCACCAATTGTTGGGCAATAAAACTGTTTCTGATTTGGTGAATGTTGGCTGAAAAAGTTGGGCTGTGTGTATGCATACCAAGTTCACAGCCAATGCCCTTCGGACAAAAATCTACGGTAAAGTTGGTTGGAAGTTTGATCGTGTGTACGAGGCTTTAGAATGTAGTAAATGTAATCATTTTGAAAAATCCAGAGTGTGGCTATCAAGAATTAGTACATTTAATTAGTAAAATATGTACCTTTAGAACATAATCCAAAAATAGAATCATCAGAGCACTTCCTCACATGTGGCAGTGCCTAGGAACACTCTCTTTTAGTAATCTCATAGGTGCCTATTGAGAATATTTGATAAACCTATCATGCCATTTTCTGATTACTAATTTACATTGATGGTGTCATCAGGGGGTGGGGTCTAGGAATAGGAAGAACTGTTCCACAGGAAAAAAAATAACAGCTGCAGAATACCTAAAGAAAGTTCTTTATCATTCACAAATGACATGTCTGAAGGATAAGGCTGCCCTTATAAGACTGCCCTAAGTCTAGGTCACCTCCAGTTTTTTGGATACTAGCATTGTTTTCCTCATTATCTAGCTTATGCACAAACTGTCCTTCCTCCCTCTTGAGGGCAAGAATAATGAGTATGTAGGGTATAGTACGCATATGTAGGTGAGGAGCCCCAAGGATAGAGTAAAGGCCCATACACACGATCAGACTTTTTGACAACAAACATCCGACTGACCTGTGTATGCTCCATCGGACAAATGTTTTGTGTTTTTTGAACAAATGTTCGCTGTGAAAACAGACAAACTTTCCGGCAACAAATGTCCGATGGAGCAAAATCTGATCGTGTGTACACAAGTCCATTGGACTAAAGTCCAAAGTACAAACATGCATGCTCAGAACCAATTCTAAAGATCAACCAACAATAGCAGAAGTTGCCCAAAGGGTGGAGGTAAAGAGCAGAAAAAACCACGAGATTTGGTGAAAGTTGGCTGAAAAAGTCCTGTGCGTATGCATACCAAGTTCACGGCCAACGCCCTTCGGACCAAAATCCACGGAAAAGTCAGATGTCAGTCTGATCGTGTATATGAGGCTTTAGAAGTCATATCATAGTCCAGAGGGTGGTGATAAATGGGCAATACTCGGAATGGTCAGGGGTGGGTAGTGGGGTCCACCAGGGTTCTGTGCTGGGACCAATCCTGTTTAATTTGTTCATAAACGACCTGGAGGATGGGGTAAACAGTTCAATCTCCATATTTGCGGACGACACTACTGTAAGCTGAGCAGGGCAATAACTTCTCTGCAGGATGTGGAAACCTTGCAAGAAGATCTGAACAAATTAATGGGGTGGGCAACTACATGGCAAATGAGGTTTAATGTAGAGAAATGTAAAATAATGCATTTGGGTGGCAAAAATATGAATGCAGTCTACTCACTAGGGGGAGAACCTCTGGGGAAATCTAGGATGGAAAAGGACCTGGGGGTCCTAGTAGATGACAGGCTCAGCAATGGCATGCAATGCCAAGCTGCTGCTAAAAGAAAGCAAACAGAATATTGGCATGCATTAAAAAGGGGATTAACTCCAGAGATAAAACAATAATTCTCCCACTCTACAAGACTCTGGTCTGGCCTCACCTGGAGTATGCTTTCCAGTTCTGGGCACCAGTCCTCAGGAAGGATGTACTGGAAATGGAGAGAGTACAAAGAAAGGCAACAATGCTAATAAAGGGTCTGGAGGATATTAGTTATGAGGAAAGGTTGCGAGCACTGAACTTATTCTCTCTGGAGAAGAGACGCTTGAGAGGGGATATGATTTAAATTTACAAATACAATACTGGTGACCCCACAATAGGGATAAAACTTTTTCACGGAAGGGAATTTAATAAGACATGTGGCCACTCACTAAAATTAGAAGAAAAGAGGTTTAACCTTAAACTGTGTAGAGGGTTCTTTACTGTAGGAGCGGGAAGGATGTGGAATTCCCTTCCACAGGCGGTGGTCTCAGCGGGGGGCATCGATAGTTTCAAAAAACCTGAACGACTGCAACATACAGGGATATACTGTACAATGTAATACTGACATATAATCACACACATAGGTTGGACTTGATGGACTTGTGTCTTTTTTCAACCTCACCTACTATGTAACTATGTAACTATCTTATTATCTTTTAAGTTTTTAACAAAAACATGTACAGGTGCATCTAATAAAATTTGAATATCATCAAAAAAGTTAATTTATTTCAGTAATTCGATTCAAAAAGTGAAACTCGTATATTTTATGTAGATGTATTACACACAGAGTGATATATTTCAAGCATTTCTTTCTTTTAATTTTGATTATGGCTTACAGCTAGTGAAAACCCAAAGTTCAGTATCTCATAAAATAAGAATATTACATAAGACCAATAAAAAATTTTTTTTAATACAGAAATGTTGGCTTACTGAAAAGTATGTCCATGTACAGTAAAGTATACACTCAGTCAGGGCTCCTTTTGCATGGATTACTGCATCAATGAGGCGTGGCATGGAGGTGATTAGCCTGTGGCACTGCTGAGATGGTATGGAAGCCCAGGTTGCTTTGATAGTGGCCTTCCGCTCGTCTGCATTGTTGGGTCTGGTGTCTCTCATCTTCCTCTTGACAATACCCCACAGATTCTCTATGGGGTTTAGGTCAGGTAAGTTTGCCGGCCAATCAAGCACAGTGATACCATGATCATTAAACCAGGTATTGGCACGTTTGGCAGTGTGGGCAGGTGCCAAGTCCTGCTGCTCAATACTGACCAAGTACAGGCATACCCCACTTTTAAGTACACAATGGGGTATATTTACTAAGGCTGGAAAGCGCAAAATCAGGCTCACTTCTGCATAAAAACCAATGAGCTTCCAGGTTTTATTACCAAAGCTTAATTGAACAAGCTGGGGTTAGAAGCTCATTGGTTTCTATGCAGAAGTGAGCCTGATTTTGCGCTTTCCAGCTTTAGTAAATAAACCCCATTGTGTGCTTAAAAGTGGGGTATGCCTGTATTGAGTGCATACTATACTGTACATACTTTTCAAAAAGTAAGTCAACATTTCCGTATTTAAAATCCTTTTTTTTTTATTAGCCTTATGTAATATTCAAATTTTCTGAGATACTGAATTTGGGGTTTTCACTAGCTGTAAGCCATAATCATCAAAATTAAAAGAAAGAAATGCTTGAAATATATCACTGTGTGTAACGCATCTATATAACATATATGAGTTTCACTTTTTGAATTAAATTACTGAAATAAATTAACTTTTTGATGATATTCTAATATTATGAGATGCACCTGTACATGCTGATATAATGATTTTAGTTTTGTTCCTCCAAATATGTCATCCATACGTTGTTAATTTTTTACATTATATTCAAGTTATATCCAAGACTTTGCAGACCATGGCTTTGCTTAGTATTGTTTTTCATTAAAACGTATTTCTTGAAGATATGCCTTCTTACATTATCCTTGATGCCTATGGCATATTATTGAAGGGCTGTACAACATAGTCTGTTCCCTCCACAAGTATGCTCTAAAAGCAGCTTTAAAATAGCAGCTTTAAAATACTCCAACAACCTACTAAAAAATGCACATATTATTATTATTTATTATACAGGATTTATATAGTGCCAACAGTTTGTGCAGCGCTTTATAATACAAAGTACACAGTGAAGAAACAACCTCAATAAGTCATCCTGTTATATATCCAGAACCACCTGAGGCACCCACTAATATATGTATGAAGTGACAATGCAATTTTCTGCATCGGTGGACATGTGTAAACCTCAAATGAGTGCCTAAAGCATGTCAAAGCCAATTGTAAAGTCCAGTTTGGAACTGGCTGATGTCCAGTTCAGAAATTCAGTGAAATACCTAGATATGATATTATAATCTACTTTTTTTTTTTGTTTACAAACTATTATCTACTTTTTTATTATTGGTTGTCTAAACTCAGAGCAAGTGTTCAGATCATGATCCCCTATCTATATACGTAAGAGACTTATGGAATGCAACTAAAATGTAAGATTGAAAGATTTGTTGGATGATGTTATGATAATAGTGTGCAATCTATGGAATGGCCCCTCAACTGGGATAACCTAATATTTGGTATGGTTAGATGTGTAATATAATGCATTGGAATATAACTGTTGTCCATACCAGACAAAATAATAGCAGTCAATGTTAAACTGACTGTAATGTTCTCCATAAATATATACAGTACATGAAACACATTTTTTTCATCAGCGCAGAAGTCATGCTCTTTTCTTCCAAACACTCCCAGATACGTAGGTTTCCCTGTGTTTTTCTTTTCGTGGAAAAATGATTTTGCCTATATTTGCATTGTAAATATTCCTGAAAAACTTTTGCTGGTAATGGAGAGGGTGCAGTAGGTCATGTACACACTACATTTGGTCGCTTCAGTAATTTTACAAGTCAGAATGGATATATTTCTGATAAAACACAATACAGAGCAACAGTATAATTTTCCAAAAAAGATCTACTTTTTATTATTAAGGGCTCGCTCACACTACCTGTATGCTAAAACTCTGTTTTAGAGAGTGAGCAACTGTCAGTTTTGCCCTGCCCTGCAGTGTGCTGAAGCGGTTACTTTTTGTTAACTTTATTTGAAGTGCCACATATTGGCATTTCATTTCATTTCATTTATGTCTACACACAGCAGAGTGGTGCATTGGGATGCAGTGCAGTGACATGCTGTGCTATTTAGTGTCATATCTTCAGGGCATAGCACATCACATAGCATTATCATGTGAATGGGGCACATAGAAAACAATATGTGCCCCTGATGTTATCCAGTGTGAAAAATGCCAGTCACTACACATACCCTGGAATTCATAAAGACTGGCACAGACAGATTTTTGCAAACGTGTCTCTCATGCATTCTAAAGGTGGTGAAGAATGCGCCAAATTCATGTACCTGTCTAGAACTTGTACTTGAATTTGGCTCATGCCGCACCACTTTTAGAATGCATGAGAGACACTTTTTCAAAATCTATCTGAGCCAGGTTTTCTCTTTTTATGCCAAAGAGAGTTGATCTTAATTATATATGTAGCATTCAATGCGACACAATGTAAAAGTGGCACATTTTAGAACTATCTGAATTTGGCGCAGGAGTTGCTGTCAGAACCAAAGGTGTCACAAATGCTTCATGAATTTGGTGGATGCAATGCAAGAGAGATTAAAAGTGGTAATTAAAACAAAACCCTCCAGAGGCATGCTGTCACCACTGACAGGGCTTCCATCTCTTCCTTATGGGTTTGCAGGCTTTGGCCAATTGAATGGCTGAGCTGCAATGATGTCACTCCCACGCATGTGCACGGGAGTCACGGCCGCGGCGCAGCTTTCTGAAAGGACAGCATACCATCCCTTCAGAGTGCATTACGCATGCGACAGTGATGTCACAGGCTGCAGAAGTAGTGAATATCTCCTAAATGGTGCACATTTAGGAGATATTCGTTGTACCTACAGGTAAGCTATATTTTAGGCCACTTTCACACTGAACACCGCCCCACGCTAGCGGTAAAGCGCTGCTCGTTTTAGCATGGCTTTACCGGCACCGTAGCGGGCGCTTGTAACCCCAACGAATGGGTTAACAAAGGGTTAAAAGCGCCCGCAAAGCGCCTCAGTGTGAAAGTGGACTTAAGCTTAGCTGTAGGTACAAGGGAGAAAGCAGTGTTTACTACCACTTTAACACCAGAAAAGTGACGCAACAGCTCTATTAAATTCCCCCTATAGTGTGAACAAACAAGCTCTAAAGATCAGTCTGTTGGCTTCAGTCAGGTGACTTGGCTTAGATGTCATCAATCTGTTGCTGCAGGGGGAAGCATTTCCCCTCTACCACAGTGATTGGACTTTGTTGTTACTGTAGCTAGCAAGCTAGGGGAGAGGCTGCTGAACATGTCATCTTTGAGCTACCATCTCAGTCCAGGAAGGAGATTCTGGCCTTGGATGAAGCCTTGACAAAGCTGGTGCTGTCCTTTTGAAGAGAAAAGAAGAGGAAGGCTATTTTAGAGGGAGTACTGAGATTTGTGTGAGATGCAATAAGTACCTGTAAATGTTACTGATACACATTATATAGAATGTATAGGTAGAACATGAAGTTACATGCACTAAAAAGTTTAGCAATTTATCTATTAAAGCTCTTGTGCTAGTTCTGTCTCTTCCTACTTGCAACTGTTTCTTATCTGTGAGTAGGAGGGTCACGGCCCCAAGCTATCTCTGTTCTCGTTTTCATAAACAAGCTCTTGTCAGATCACTCAGATCTACCGGCAGAGATCTCCTCGACATCTTGGTGCCCAAGAAGATCCGACGTGGTGGTCGGGCCTTCTCCCACCAGGGTGCCGTATTATGGAATAGCCTCCCTGTTGAGCTCCAAGAGGCCCCTACTATCCCGGTCTTCCGCGGGTTACTAAAGACTTGGCTTTTCACGCAAGCCTTTTCTGCGTAGCCTTTCTCTTCCACACTTTCTGCCGCTCTGTGCTGCTTTTGGTTCCTGGGTCCTCTTTTCTCAGGAACTCTGCTATGCCCGTAGGGACCCTTCGGGGTAAGACCGTGCTATATTAAGATACCTCTCAACTCAACTCAACTCAACTCATCTATAGTGTTATGACAAGCTCCAATGTTGTAATAAGAGAAAATTGCTGTAGTAAAGAGTAAACCTGAGTAAACCAATGGGGAAAAAAATAAAATTTTTAGATACATACTGTAAATATTATATATATATATATGTGTGTGTGTGTGTTTTAGGTGTTACCCTATTAATAATATTGGTATTAGGGGAGCACAAAAAACACATTCATGCATACTAGATAAATCTTTCGTCAATATCAATAAATAATAATGATGTCACTATTTGTGTTGGAAGATTAATTAGTTCACTCTTACTATGATTCATGCTCTTGGAAACAATGTCTCTTTTGACATCTTCACTTTTGCACTATAAACAGTGATGCACAAATGTCTTTTAGCTAAAATATCAACTGTTAGCATGGCATTTATATTTAATTCCAAGAGCTGTTCCCTTGTTTAATAAGGCAATTCAAAGGGCAGTGATGCTTTGCAACGTGCAATAAACCATGATGACTATTGGATTACAGTTTACTCTAGTCAGGACTGTAAATGATGACGTTTAATTGGTTGCTATGGGTTAATGCACTTTGTGCACTCTTTACTTAAGAGTTTGGCACGGCTGCACTCATTTTCAAACTAGTGCTAAAGACATTCCAGAGAACTAATGAGGAAGTAAATAAAAAAGAATAGACATTGCTTAATGTAAACCTAAATCTTGTTGATGCTGTGTGAGATCAGTAAATACATGCAGGTTAAATTCCACCATGAAATAGCATAAACCTAAATTATGCATTATGCAAATTTTGGAGGACATTAGAGTAGGTAAATATCCATTACATTTAAAATAGAAAATGTATGTAAATAAACATTTTGCCCAAAAAAAAAAACACAGAATAAAACAAGTAGTTGAATTAACAGTTAAATGGAACGCACCCAGAAATTATTTAGGAAACAAACAAAAGCTTTAACATTATTCAATTTATAATCAGTGTTTTCCAAAAATCCTCTCCCCATGCTTCTATCGTTGGTTTCCAGCCTCTCCCAGTGTATACAGAACTTGAGATTAGTGATGAGCCGAACACCCCCGGGTTCGGTTCGCACCAGAACCCGCGAACGGACCGAAAGTTCGAACGAACATTAGAACCCTATTAAATACAATGGATGCGAACGTTCGAATTCTAAAGTGCTAATTATAACAACTATTATGCATGTTATTGTCATAAATAGGGTTTGGGAACCCGGGTTGTGCACCAGGGGACATGTATCAATGCAAAAAGAAGTTTTAAAAACGGTCGTTTTTCGGGAGCAGTCATTTTAATGATGCATAAAGTGAAAAAAAAAAAGTCAAATATTCCTTTAAATATCGTACCTGGGGGGTGTCTAAAGTATGCCTGTGAAGTGCCACGTGTTTCCCGTGTTTAGAACTGTCCCTGCACAAAATGACACTTCTAAAGGAAAAAAAAGCCATTTAAAACTGCTTGCGGCTTTAATGTAATGTCTGGTCCCGGTAATATGGATGAAATTCTTTAAGAAAAATGGCATAGCTACCCCATGACCCCCCCCCCCCTACCCCAGCCCATTACCAGCCCCTTTGGGTCTTGTATGGATATTAAGGGGAACCCCGCACATAAAATAAAAAAGGCCCTATATACTCTGAACAGCCGTATACAGGCGGTGCATACAAGACAGGGACTGTAGGTTTGTTCTTATGTAGAATGTGTTTGTAATTTTGAACAGGTACATTGTTGAAGTGTAGCTCCAGCCCAAAAATCTATTTTTAAACTTTTTGGGAAACATAGGTAAGGGTTATCACCCCTGTAACATTTGTTTTGCTGTCTGTGCCCCTGTTCAGAACATTTCACCTCACTTTCCGTCCCAATGACAACTGTTTTTGAAATGTGGTGTTTTTCTTGAAACAAGGATTGCTGATAAAGCATCAGTACAGATGAGACCCCTTTCTCCCATATTTATTCTTACAGGAGAGAATTTTCCTTTCTAGGGGTAGATTTCCTCTCACTTCCTGTTGTCTTCTTTCGTTTGCAAGTAGGAGTCGTTTGTAAGTTGGATGTTTGAAAGTAGGGACCTGCCGTATATACTCTGCAGAAATAGGCCCCTTAGTTGTTGGTGTTGGCACAACACTGTAAGCACTCAGTTACTCTTGGTTGGTGCTGGAACGCCCTGCTGTCAACTATTATATCAGGAATTTTAATTACATATAATTGTTGAACAGTGGTAGTAAAAATTGGGGCTTTGATGGTGGTGCTGGTGCCACAACACTGTAAGCCCTGACAGTTACTCTTGGTGGGTGCAGCAATGGGCCCTGCTGTGAATTATTAGATCAAGAATTGTAATTACATGCCCCTTTTGAACAGGGGCTGAAAAATTGGGCCTTTCGTGGTGGTGGTGGTGGTGGCGTTGCCACAAGACTGTAAGCCCTCAGAGTTACTCTTGGTGGGTGCAGCAATGGACCCTGCTGTGAATTATTAGATCAAGAATTGTAATTGCATGCCCCTGTTGAACAGGGGCTGAAAAATTGGGCCTTAAGCACTGGTGGCACAACACTACAACCCCTCACAGATACTGTACTTGGAGCACAGCAATGAGCCCTGTTGCAAAGTATTGCTTCAAAAATTGTAATGACACGCCCCTGTTAAACAGGGGCTGAAAAATTGGGCCTTAGGCACTGGTGCCACAACACTCCAACCCCTCACAGATACTGTACTTGGAGCACAGCAATGAGCCCTATGGCAAATTATTGCTAAAAAAATTGTAATTACACGCCCCTGTAAAACAGGGGCTGAAAAATTGGGCCTTAGCCACTGGTGGCGGCACCCATAAACAAAAATGATCTTCCAAGCTATCATCATCAATCGTATCATTGAGGACTCGGAGGAGGAGGATAGCCAGTCAACATAACAGCACAGGCACTCAGCATCAGCATCAGTCTTGAAGGGATGTGACATGTTAAAATCAATTAGTCTGTTATATCAGCATCAGGTGTGTGGTAGCTGGTGGTGATCCAAGACTGGTTCATCTTGATGAAAGTCAGTCGATCAACCGAGTCGGTGGACAGGCGCACCCTGTGATCCGTGACAAATCCTCCAGCAGCACTGAATGTGCGTTCCGAAAGAACGCTGGATGCAGGACAGGCCAGTAGCTCAATTGCATACTGTGCAAGCTCTGGCCAGTGATCCATCCTCAAGACCCAGTAAGCCAGAGGATTTTCGGTGGGAAAGGTGTCCAAGTCTGACCTTGCCCCTAGATATTCCTGCACCATGTTTATCAGACGCTGGCGATGGTTGCTGGAACCGATCATACTTTGGGGCTGCGGACTAAAGAATTGTCTGAACGCATCGGTCAGACGGCCACCTTCCCCACCGCTCCTTCTTTGACTGGCCGAAGCCTCAGCAACTCGTTGTCCAGGACCAGGAGTTTGTAACCTCCCAGTCTCTGGGAACGCGTTGCACAGACCTTTCTGCAAGGCCTCCCGGAGTTGTCTCATCCTCTGCTCCCTCTGCGACGGTAACATAAGGTCCGCAACCTTACCCTTGTACCGTGGATCAAGGAGAGTGGCCAGCCAGTAATGGTCCCTCTCCTTGATCCGAAGAATACGAGGATCCTTCCGCAGACTTTGCAGGATCAGGGAGGCCATGCAGCGTAGGTTTGCTGAGGCATTCGCTCCGGAGTCCTCTGGGTCACTAAGGACGACATGATCCGCAGCCACCTCCTCCCAGCCACGTACAAGTCCACTGGTTTCTTGGGACTGTAAATCATCCCTAAAAGACTGCTGCTGATGATGCTGAGTGCCAGCCTCCACCTCCATGCTGACACAATCCTCCTCCTCCTCCTCCTCCTCCTCCTCCTCTTCCTGTGCGATGGGTGGGACAGAAGGAACACTGTCTGGGTAAAGGGGGCCTTGAGAGGCAAGGAAGTCCTCCTCTTCCTGCCTCTGTTCTGCCTCAAGTGCCCTGTCCATTATTCCACGCAGCGTGTGCTCCAACAGGTGGACAAGAGGTACAGTGTCACTGATGCATGCACTGTCACTGCTCACCATCCTCGTGGCCTCCTCAAATGGTGCCAGGACAGTGCATGCATCCCTGATCATGCCCCACTGGCGTGGAGAAAAAAAACCAAGCTCCCCTGACCCTGTCCTGGTGCCGTAGTCGCACAGGTACTCATTGATGGCCCTCTGCTGCGTGTGCAGCCGCTGCAGCATGGCCAACGTTGAGTTCCACCTGGTGGGCATGTCACATATAAGGCGGTTCTTGGGCAGGTTCAACTCCTTTTGCAGCTCAGCCAGGCGAGCACTGGCATTATAAGATCTGCGGAAATGCACACAGACTTTCCTGGCCTGCCTCAGGACATCCTGTAAGCCCGGGTACCTGCCCAAGAAGCGCTGCACCACCAGGTTAAGGACGTGAGCCACACAGGGCACATGGGTCAGTTGTCCCTGTCGGAGGGCGGAGAGGAGGTTGGTGCCATTGTCGCAAACCACCATTCCTGGCTTAAGCTGGCGTGGCGTCAACCACCTCTCGGCCTGGCCCTGCAGAGCAGACAGGACCTCTGCCCCAGTGTGGCTTCTGTCCCCCAAACACACCAGCGCAAGCACGGCAT
Source organism: Rana muscosa (assembly GCA_029206835.1). NCBI lineage: Eukaryota > Metazoa > Chordata > Amphibia > Anura > Ranidae > Rana > Rana muscosa. The sequence continues at coordinate 55,043,160 of JARGYO010005626.1, forward strand.
GGCATCTTTTTGCCTGCGTACTTGCGTAGCCCCGTGAACGGCTACGGAGCACCGCTGGTTCATAGGACAAACCACAGGAAGAGGCCATGGAGGAAGAAGAAGAGGAGGGGGTGGAGGAGAGAGGTGTGTCACAACCAGTAGTAGCATTTTGGAGGCGTGGCGGTGGGACAACCTCCAACACTACTGCACCTTGTCCTGCATCCTTCCCAGCTGCCAAAAGAGTGACCCAATGGGCCGTGAAAGAAAGGTAACGTCCCTGTCCATGCCTGCTGGACCATGAGTCAGCGGTAATATGCACCTTACCGCTGACCGCCCTGTCCAGCGAGGCCAAGACATTGCCTTCCACATGCCGGTAGAGAGCCGGAATAGCCTTCCGTGAGAAAAAGTGGCGTTTGGGAACCTGCCACTGAGGAACCGCACATTGCACAAACTCACGGAAGGGGGCCGAGTCTACCAACTGAAAAGGCAGCAGTTGAAGCGCTAGCAATTTAGCCAAGCTAGCATTCAACCGCTGGGCATGTGGATGGCTGGGAGTGAACTTCTTTCGACGGTCCAGCAGCTGGGGCAGGGAAATTTGCCTGCTAGAATCGGACGTCGGTGTACTGCTAGCAGAGTGGCCGCAAGTACTTGGCTGTGACACACCTAATTCTACACCTTCATTCCTCTCAGTGCATGTTTCAGAGAGGACTGAAGTTATAGTGGGGTTGGAGATCCCAGCTGATGCGGTGCAAGGAGAGGTCCGCTTTGTTCTTTGGTGTGGGTCTTTGAGGTAGGCTTGCCAACGAGCTGCATGGCAGGTCAACATATGTCTGGTCAGGCATGTGGTACCCAAGCGGCTGATGTTTTGGCCACGCGATATACGCTTGAGACATATGTTGCAAACAGCAGCTGTGCGATCTGATGCACTAGCCTCAAAAAAGGCCCACACCAAAGAACTTTTTGAATGACGGGCAGAGGCAGCGCCCTGCACAGGCGGAGCTCTGCGGTGTGATTCCGTCGGTGTACTGCCCTTACGCTGGCCACCAAAGGGCATCCTGCCTCGTTGGAGATGTGCCTCCTCCTCATCCTCCTCCTCCTCCTCTCTCCTATTAGGCACCCACGTGGAGTCAGTGACCTCATCATCCCCTCCCTCCTCATCACTGGAGCCAATCTGGCAGTATGCTGCAGCTGCTGGAACATGACTGCCAGATTGGTGTCCTTCTTGAGCATCCCCTCTGTCTGCTCTCACGCTACTGCCTTCCTCTAGCTGGGTTTCATCATCAGACCCTTCGAAACGCTGGGCATCCTCCTGGAGCATGTACCCAACACTGTGCTGAAACAGTTCGGGGGACTCCTCAGGAGGAGGACATGGTGGGTCTAGGGAAGGAGTGACTGATGATTTGTCTGACATTGATACCAGGGAAGACGACGCTTTGGCAGCTGCTTTTCCAGTACCCTGAGCCTGGGTGAGAGAGGATGAGGAGGAGGAGGAGGGCTTGGTCATCCACTCTACCAAGTCTTCGGCATGATGTGGCTCAACATGTCCAGCTGCCGAAAAGAAGGACAAGCGTGTCCCATGGCCATGTGCTGATGACAATGCACCGCGTCCACGACCAGCACTGTTGCCCCCAGACACAGAGCCTGCTTGCCCTCTTTTATTGCCTCCTGACTGTCTGCCTCTCCTTGTTTGCCTTCCAGACATTCTAATAGATGGCCTGCAGGGAGATGGGAAAAAAGCAATAAGGGCTACCTTCAGGTGTCCTTCTCTGTCCCTTGAAACAAGGACTTTCACAGTGAAAGAAACTGACACTCTCCCTACCTACAGTTTTCTGTCCCTAGAATAAATGTTTTTTTTAAGCACAATATAGCACAAGGACAATTCACTCACTGTCCTTACAGGTCCCTGGAAACAAGGACTTGCAGAGTGAAAGAAAAAAAACACTCTCCCTACCTACAGTTTTCTGTCCCTAGAAAAAATGTTTTTTTTAATCACAATATAGCACAAGAACAATTCACTCACTGTCCTTACAGGTCCCTGGAAACAAGGACTTGCAGAGTGAAATAAACTGACACTCTCCCTACCTACAGTTTTCTGTCCCTAGAAAAAATGTTTTTTTTAATCACAATATAGCACAAGGACAATTCACTCACTGTCCTTCCAGGTCCCTGGAAACAAGGACTTGCAGAGTGAAAGAAAAAAAACACTCTCCCTACCTACAGTTTTCTGTCCCTAGAAAAAATGTTTTTTTTAATCACAATATAGCACAAGGACAATTCACTCACTGTCCTTACAGGTCCCTGGAAACAAGGACTTGCAGAGTGAAATAAACTGACACTCTCCCTACCTACAGTTTTCTGTCCCTAGAATAAATGTTTTTTTTAAGCACAATATAGCACAAGGACAATTCACTCACTGTCCTTCCAGGTCCCTGGAAACAAGGACTTGCAGAGTGAAAGAAAAAAAACACTCTCCCTACCTACAGTTTTCTGTCCCTAGAAAAAATGTTTTTTTTAATCACAATATAGCACAAGGACAATTCACTCACTGTCCTTACAGGTCCCTGGAAACAAGGACTTGCAGAGTGAAAGAAAAAAAACACTCTCCCTACCTACAGTTTTCTGTCCCTAGAAAAAATGTTTTTTTTAATCACAATATAGCACAAGGACAATTCACTCACTGTCCTTACAGGTCCCTGGAAACAAGGACTTGCAGAGTGAAATAAACTGACACTCTCCCTACCTACAGTTTTCTGTCCCTAGAATAAATGTTTTTTTTAAGCACAATATAGCACAAGGACAATTCACTCACTGTCCTTACAGGTCCCTGGAAACAAGGACTTGCAGAGTGAAAGAAAAAAAACACTCTCCCTACCTACAGTTTTCTGTCCCTAGAAAAAATGTTTTTTTTAATCACAATATAGCACAAGGACAATTCACTCACTGTCCTTACAGGTCCCTGGAAACAAGGACTTGCAGAGTGAAATAAACTGACACTCTCCCTACCTACAGTTTTCTGTCCCTAGAATAAATGTTTTTTTTAAGCACAATATAGCACAAGGACAATTCACTCACTGTCCTTACAGGTCCCTGGAAACAAGGACTTGCAGAGTGAAATAAACTGACACTCTCCCTACCTACAGTTTTCTGTCCCTAGAAAAAATGTTTTTTTTAATCACAATATAGCACAAGAACAATTCACTCACTGTCCTTACAGGTCCCTGGAAACAAGGACTTGCAGAGTGAAATAAACTGACACTCTCCCTACCTACAGTTTTCTGTCCCTAGAAAAATTTTTTTTTTAATCACAATATAGCACAAGAACAATTCACTCACTGTCCTTACAGGTCCCTGGAAACAAGGACTTGCAGAGTGAAATAAACTGACACTCTCCCTACCTACAGTTTTCTGTCCCTAGAATAAATGTTTTTTTTAAGCACAATATAGCACAAGGACAATTCACTCACTGTCCTTACAGGTCCCTGGAAACAAGGACTTGCAGAGTGAAAGAAAAAAAACACTCTCCCTACCTACAGTTTTCTGTCCCTAGAAAAAATGTTTTTTTTAATCACAATATAGCACAAGGACAATTCACTCACTGTCCTTACAGGTCCCTGGAAACAAGGACTTGCAGAGTGAAAGAAAAAAAACACTCTCCCTACCTACAGTTTTCTGTCCCTAGAAAAAATGTTTTTTTTAATCACAATATAGCACAAGGACAATTCACTCACTGTCCTTACAGGTCCCTGGAAACAAGGACTTGCAGAGTGAAATAAACTGACACTCTCCCTACCTACAGTTTTCTGTCCCTAGAATAAATGTTTTTTTTAATCACAATATAGCACAAGGACAATTCACTCACTGTCCTTACAGGTCCCTGGAAACAAGGACTTGCAGAGTGAAAGAAAAAAAACACTCTCCCTACCTACAGTTTTCTGTCCCTAGAAAAAATGTTTTTTTTAATCACAATATAGCACAAGGACAATTCACTCACTGTCCTTACAGGTCCCTGGAAACAAGGACTTGCAGAGTGAAAGAAAAAAAACACTCTCCCTACCTACAGTTTTCTGTCCCTAGAAAAAATGTTTTTTTTAATCACAATATAGCACAAGGACAATTCACTCACTGTCCTTACAGGTCCCTGGAAACAAGGACTTGCAGAGTGAAATAAACTGACACTCTCCCTACCTACAGTTTTCTGTCCCTAGAATAAATGTTTTTTTTAAGCACAATATAGCACAAGGACAATTCACTCACTGTCCTTACAGGTCCCTGGAAACAAGGACTTGCAGAGTGAAAGAAAAAAAACACTCTCCCAACCTACAGTTTTCTGTCCCTAGAAAAAATGTTTTTTTTAATCACAATATAGCACAAGGACAATTCACTCACTGTCCTTACAGGTCCCTGGAAACAAGGACTTGCAGAGTGAAATAAACTGACACTCTCCCTACCTACAGTTTTCTGTCCCTAGAATAAATGTTTTTTTTAATCACAATATAGCACAAGGACAATTCACTCACTGTCCTTACAGGTCCCTGGAAACAAGGACTTGCAGAGTGAAAGAAAATAAACACTCTCCCTACCTACAGTTTTCTGTCCCTAGAATAAATGTTTTTTTTAAGCACAATATAGCACAAGGACAATTCACTCACTGTCCTTACAGGTCCCTGGAAACAAGGACTTGCAGAGTGAAATAAACTGACACTCTCCCTACCTACAGTTTTCTGTCCCTAGAATTAATGTTTTTTTTAAGCACAATATAGCACAAGGAGAATTCACTCACTGTCCTTCCAGGTCCCTGGAAACAAGGACTTGCAGAGTGAAAGAAAAAAAACACTCTCCCTACCTACAGTTTTCTGTCCCTAGAAAAAATGTTTTTTTTAATCACAATATAGCACAAGGACAATTCACTCACTGTCCTTACAGGTCCCTGGAAACAAGGACTTGCAGAGTGAAATAAACTGACACTCTCCCTATCTACAGTTTCCTGTCCCTAGAATAAATGTTTTTTTTAAGCACAATATAGCACAAGGACAATTCACTCACTGTCCTTACAGGTCCCTGGAAACAAGGACTTGCAGAGTGAAAGAAAAAAAACACTCTCCCTACCTACAGTTTTCTGTCCCTAGAAAAAATGTTTTTTTTAATCACAATATAGCACAAGGACAATTCACTCACTGTCCTTACAGGTCCCTGGAAACAAGGACTTGCAGAGTGAAATAAACTGACACTCTCCCTACCTACAGTTTTCTGTCCCTAGAATAAATGTTTTTTTTAAGCACAATATAGCACAAGGACAATTCACTCACTGTCCTTACAGGTCCCTGGAAACAAGGACTTGCAGAGTGAAAAAAAAAAAACACTCTCCCTACCTACAGTTTTCTGTCCCTAGAATAAATGTTTTTTTTAAGCACAATATAGCACAAGGACAATTCACTCACTGTCCTTACAGGTCCCTGGAAACAAGGACTTGCAGAGTGAAAAAAAAAAAACACTCTCCCTACCTACAGTTTTCTGTCCCTAGAAAAAATGTTTTTTTTTAAGCACAATATAGCACAAGGACAATTCACTCACTGTCCTTCCAGGTCCCTGGAAACAAGGACTTGCAGAGTGAAATAAACTGACACTCTCCCTACCTACAGTTTTCTGTCCCTAGAATAAATGTTTTTTTTAAGCACAATATAGCACAAGGACAATTCACTCACTGTCCTTCCAGGTCCCTGGAAACAAGGACTTGCAGAGTGAAAGAAAAAAAACACTCTCCCTACCTACAGTTTTCTGTCCCTAGAAAAAATGTTTTTTTTAATCACAATATAGCACAAGGACAATTCACTCACTGTCCTTACAGGTCCCTGGAAACAAGGACTTGCAGAGTGAAAGAAACTGACACTCTCCCTACCTACAGTTTTCTGTCCCTAGAATAAATGTTTTTTTAAGCACACTATAGCACAAGCACAAAACACACTGACACTCTCCCTACCTATCCTTCTCTTTCCCTAAACTAAAGGAATCCAGGTTAAGCAAGAAAGAAATAACAGTCACTGTCCCTGCCTATGCTGCTCTATCCCTGCTCCGGAACACACTACACTAGGCCGCCGTGCTGGCGGCCTTTTATAGTGTGGGGCGTGTACTAAACACCCTCAGCAATAATTGGCCACAGGCATCCTGCCTGTGGCCAATCATTGCTCTCCTCGCTGCCGGCGCTGTGATTGGCCAAGCATGCGGGGTCACAGTGCATGCTTGGCCAATCACAGCGCCTGGATGACACTGCGATGGCGTAGTGCATTGTGGGCCGTTCGCGTCACTCGAATTTGGCGCGAACGGCCCAAATCGTTCGATCTTCGTCGAACGATCGAACAGCCGATGTTCGAGTCGAACGTATGTTCGACTCGAACACGAAGCTCATCCCTACTTGAGATCAAATTCAGACTGGCCAGTGCATGGAATATGCTATCTGCAGCAAAATCATAAGGTTAAGGCTAGCCATATACAGTAGTAGAATTTGATTTAAAAAAAAATGTTTTAAGAAGGTTTGTTTGATTTTCTAATTGTTGTGGTGTCAAATTGACATTTGTTTTCAACCACAGAGACGAGTACATTTGAAGGAGCAGGATGGAACTAATTTCTATCAGTATATGTGTTTTTTCGGTCAGGAAAGCCCATTCAAGCCCTTTTGAATGACATTCATCAAATCATCAAATGTCATGAGAATTTTCATAGGAATGCTCCCAAAATTTTTTGTATGAACAATCATTCAAAAATCTTCTAGTGTATGGCCAGCTTAACTGTGCTGGTTACACCATCTTTTGTGGGAAACATGCATACCTAGTATACCAGTAGTACAATCAGACCAGTTTACTGAATCATAATGTATGTGACATTTACAGTCAAAAATAATATAAAAGTTTTTTTTTTTTATAGCTTACTATTCCAGGAGCTAAAGTTTAAAGAGCAGTAACTTGTAGCATTGGATATGGAGCATTTAAGATTTTATTTTATTTTTTCATACATACATAAACATTTCATAAAAAATCAAAATGCACTTTAAAAAAAATACATCATTGCTTGCACTTTAACCACAAATAATATTTCAGAAAAATCAAGAGCAAGAGAGGGAAGAGGGAAATGGTTTATGGGACATAAAATTTCAGTAAATGTATTGGAGTGGCCTATCCAATGGGAAATAATGGCACCCCAAGATCAATTCTACTGGGTGAATATACACTTCACCTGGTAAACTGGTAAAAAAAAGTGGTCCAAAAGATCAGAAAATAAAAATCTTATAATATCTAATAAGCTCATAGATTATTGTAATAAATCTAATAAAAACTTTGCAGTATACACAGTTGGTCTAGAGAGGACTGCCCTTTCCTCAACAAAACTAGTTTCATGTTAAGTGCATTAGGCTGCACTGCGCTGCGCCTGTTCTCTCCACTAATAAAGCAGTGAGAAATTGAATTTTTCAGGGGTGTTAATTTTACTGTTTACAGCCTTTTGTCATGACTGCAGTGCACAGTTATTCAGTTTGAGTCAATTTCTAGCTTGTGTGTTCTTGGTGTACTGAATTTACATTAGTCAATGAAAATCACAGCTATTAATTCTGTACTGACATTCTGGGAGCCCAGCCAAATTTAATTTGTTGATACCTTTTGTATTATATATATATTATTGGTGCATTATGCTAAAAATAGGATTCTCGATGTATCATGACTCCAATCGATGGTGGTACGTATATTACTCAGATGTAATTGTTTTGGGTAGACTTCAAGTTCATAAGATAAATTTAGATATTCAGCTTGTTTTACCATCCAGATTTCTTGGAACTTGGCATTTTGAGCATTTTCTATATTAAAGCACCATAGTGAAAGGAAAACTACTACTAGGATTAGATTTACAAATAAGCATGCATAACTTTAAGTAATGTACACATTCTTTGGTGGTGGTAAACAACAGCTGTGTCTAAGACAAGGGTGATTCACAAATGAGTACTTGTTCTTAATTATAATAGAAGATTGGGGGAGATAGGTAGCTTTCATTTGCTCCTCCACTGCTCAATTCCAACCCAAAAGCGGAAAGGAAAACCCAGTTCTAGTATGGAGGAGCATGTGAGTTAACCCCTGTGACAGCAGTGGGCCAAGCAGCACTTTTACATAGGTAGTGTATAGTCCTTAGGAAGATTAGACTTCAGTGGTTTGTCATTTTCATATCTTTCCTTCATACCTAGCAGCTGAATAGGGTGGCGGGCAGTGAAAAATGGTACATATATGCTGCAGGGATATAATTAACGTGTTGCTTTGCAAAGCACTGGTCCACCTTAAGACTAAAGAGTCTATAGCCCCGTACACACGATCGGTTTGACTGATGAAAACCGTCCGATGGATGGTTTTCATCAGACCAACCGATCGTGTATGGTACCCATCGGTCTTTTTTCTATCGGTTGGAAAAAATAGAACATGTTTTAAATTTTTCCGATGGATAAAAAACCGATCGAAAACTCTGATCGTCTATGGGCAAGTCCATCGGATCAAAAACCCACGCATGCTCAGAATCAAGTCGACGCATGCTCAGAAGCATTAAACTTCATTTTTCTTGGCTCATCGGAGTGTTTTACGTCACTGCGTTTGGAACGGTTGGTTTTTTGACTGATGGTGTGTGGGCAAGACTGATGAAAAACAGTTTCATCGGATTTCCGATGGACAAATCCATCGGACGAAAATCCATAGGTTATCCGATCGTGTGTACGGGGCTTATCACAAACTAAAAATAAAGATATGTTTGTGGAGCAGAGGTTTAGAATTTGTATTTAGATCTGCTGATATTCTAGTTAAGAAGTTGCTCCCTAAGATCTGATGGATCCATAGAGCAGGTCCCTGGATTGTCAGTAAGCTGTGTAGAGTGAAGAAAGCACAAGATATATGGGCAAGGATCCAGTTCAAGTGAAAGCTCCTCATACCAGATTTCTTCCAACCCACCTATACAAGCCATGATAAATGGGAACCAGTTAAGCCTCTAAAACATGTTGGCTACTGCTTTTACTGTCATGAAAAATAAAACTTGACCTGGACTCTCAACCATGCATCTGGCACTCACTTCATTCTACGCAACTTAAACTGACCATAGATGGGTTGCAATCTGTCCGGTTCAGCAGGGATTGGCCAGATTTCAAACCTTCTATGGCCATTCTGGTTCAAGAGCATTTGATCTAAGGTCCGACTGCATTTATCCACTTGCTTACTGGGCACATATACCCCCTTCCTGCCCAGGCGAAATTTCAGCTTTCGGCACTGTCACGCTTTGAATGACAATTGCGCGGTCGTGCGACGTGGCTCCCAAACAAAATTGACGTCCTTTTTTCCCCACAAATAGAGCTTTCTTTTGGTGGTATTTGATCACCTCTGCGGTTTTCATTTTTTGCGCTATAAACAAGGAAAGAGCAACAATTTTAAAAATAACACAATATGATTTTTGCTATAATAAATATCCCAATTTTTTTTTTGTTTTAAATATGTTTTTCCTCAGTTTAGGCCGATACGTATACTTCTACATATTTTTGGTGTAAAAAAAACGCAATCGGCGTTTACTGATTGGTTTGCGCAAAAGTTACAGCGTTTACAAAATAGGGGGTCGTTTTATGGCATTTTTATAATTTTTTTTTTTTTTACTAGTAATGGCGGCGATCAGTGATTTTTTTTGTGACTGCAACATTATGGCGGACACATCGGACACTTTTGACACATTTTTGGGACCATTCACATTTATACAGCGAACAGTGCTATAAATATGCACTGATTTCTGTATAAATGTGACTGTCAGGGAAGGGGTTAACACTAGGGGGCGAGGAAGGGGTTAAATGTGTACCCTATGAGTGATTCTTACTGTGGGGGGAGGGGACTGACTGGGGGAGGTGACCGATCGGCGTCCCTATGTACAAGGGACACAGCATCAGTCTCCTCTCCCTGACAGTACGTGGATCTCTGTGTTTACACACAGAGATCCACGTCCTTGTCTGTGTAACGGCCGAAACGCGTGTACCTGGCGGACATAGCGGCTGCCAGGCATGCACATCGGCATCTCAGTGATGCGACGGACACGCTCGCGCGCCAGTGGCCGGAGGAGCGGAGGCCGTATAAAGACGGCCTCCCGGCATTGTAGAGCCACCATGTGGCCGTATATAGTCATACGGCGGGCGGCTAGTGGTTAAACAGAATTGTTGGAAAATTTTGCTTTGATCAGAACTGCAGTGTTGATCATTGTATTCTGATGGTGGGGGAGTCCCCACTTTCACAATACAATAAGGCAGCGGGGAGGATTCCATCATCTGCTTCAAATGTGTAGATTTGGGAATCGGGTCTTTTTTTTTTTTTTTTTAGATCAGCCGTTTGGCTGATCAAAAAAAAAAAAAAAAAGGAACCATCTATGGGCAGCTTTACTAAAAAAAAAAAAAAAAAAAATACACATTGGGGTTAATTTATAACTGAAGAGTGCAAAATCTGCTGCATCTCTGTATAGAAACCAATAAACTTTCAGGTATTTTTGTCAAAGCTTCATTTAACATGCTGAAGTAAGAAGCTTACTGGCTACCATGGACAGCTGCACCAGATTTTGCACTCTTCAGTTTTAGTAAATCAACCCCTATTCTGTATCATTAGTTAATGGGTATGTGTCTTATTCTGTTGTCATATAAAATGCCTCATGATTGAAAACCCCTTTTTACTTTAATAAAAGTCCTATAGTACCCTATCACAACAGTTATCTATGAATCAGGCTCTTATTCTATCATCACTTTATTTCAGGTTGATTAGCATACAGTAAAGCCCTGTACACACGATAGGTTTTACTGATGAAAACAGTCCGATGGACTGTTTTCATCGGACAAACCGATCGTGTATGGGCCCCATCGGTCTTTTTTCCATCAGTGTTTAAAAATAGAACCTGTTTTAAATTTATCCGATGGTTAAAAAACCGATAGCAAATTACTATCGTCGGTGGGGAACTCCATCGGATAAAAAACCCACGCATGCTCAGAATCAAGTCGACGAATGCTCAGAAGTATTGAACTTAATTTTTCTCGACTCATCGGAGTGTTTTACGTCACCGCGTTTGAAACGGTCGGTTTTTTGACTGATGGTGTGTGGACAAGACTGATGGAAGACAGTTTCATCGAATTTCCAATGGAAAAAACCATCGGATTAGAATCCATAGGATATTTGATCATGTGTACAGGGCTTTAGACATTTTTTAGATATTCTTTATATTGCAAGTTTTTTCCAGCAGGATCCTCCTCTTTTTACATTATTTTAATCTTTGAGATGAAGAATATTATTGCCATAATGATAGATAAGAGGGAAACTCCATCAATCCAAGTGTTTATTCTGCACAAGGACAGCATTAACCCTGTACTTTAGTTGTATATTTAGAAGGCAAATGTCTCTTAAAAGGTCATGCTGACAACAACAACAGAATGTCTTTTATCAGCATGATTTATATGAACCCCAACTATGACATCCAGTATCGTGTAACCATCGATTTGGTTATTTTAAAGATTTCGAAATATCCTGAAACAATATACTGCAACAATCGTTGATCTTTACGGCTTCTGGAATTCGTCCAGGCTTGCCTCTCTAATGGTGAATCATTGTTTGATCTTGTGCACATGACGAGAGGCACATAGATCACTGAGAAGCATCTGCAAGCCTCTAGACATACAATATCCTCTGCAGCAGAGAATGCTTCTGCATGTTCTTATGCTAATAACTTTGCAATTGCTTTACAATTAGTTCAGCAGTGCAAGCCACGGCTTCTCTATACTGTACTTAATTCTTTGACATGCATTCTCAATGCAGATGGTTATTTTGATGTACTTTAAAAAAAAAAAAAAAAAATTCTTATGAAGGATTTTTGTGGTTTAATTAATTAATAATATCACAGTTTGGCCGGTACCTCTTTTTTATTTGTTTGTTATTAACATTTCCATTGTTCCTAATATCAGCATAGTATTAAATATATTTCATTTTAAAGTATAACTGTAATTATAAAAATAGTTTTTTAAACATGTTGTGTATGTATAGCAAAAGGTTAATTCCTCATACAACATAACTGCCTGTATTGCAGCTGCACAGTCAGCAACTGTGTGCTACTCACTGCCACCCACCCAAAGCATGTACTTAGTATATGGGAAGTGGGGTCTGTGACCTGCTATACATCCTCCATCATGAGCCATCATGTTACATACTCTTTATTCGCATATATCAAGTTTCCACCAGGGGTGTGGGTGACGGGAATAGAACAGCTGTCACGCTGCTAAGGGTTTGGGCAGCCATCTAAACCAGTTCTAATTCAGAATTTATTCTGTGTAAGATATATGTATATCATGACAATATATCATGACTATCATTATTCTACATACGTGCCATACGTAGAAATACTAAATAGACACCTTTTTATCACTCCAGTTCATTTTAAAAGATTACAATTCTTTCAAAATTTGCATTTCAGTTATAGATAGGTGACAACTGGTTCAAACACTCAATGGTTTATTTCTAAAGACTAAAGCAGTGAGATTTCTCTAGCCCTTCTGCTCCCTACCATGGAGGAAGACTCCTTATTAATCTGTAATGTAAATATGAGAAATATGCCACATAGAGATACATCCATGCTGAAAGAAGCCATTATTTCTATGAAATTTATTTTGTTCATTTAGCCAGCAAATACCCCAATGAAATGTCAGCATAGGCGTGCGCACAGGGTGTGCCAGGTGTGCCTGGGCACACCCTAATCATCCAGTGTGGCACAGGTTCCCCCTGTTTAGACCCCTGATATTTCACCAAAGCCCCCTAATGGGGCTCCCAAAAAATTGTAAAAAAAAAAAAAAAATGAATTAAAAAAATATATAGAAATAAAGACCTATACTGACACTACTGATTACTGTCATCATTCACTGCTCTATAGATACACTTGCACACACATGCGTGTGTTTGAGCTTTGGGGTTCACACCCTAATGCAATAGGCTGCGCATACCTATGAATATCAGTTATAGCTGTCCCAACTTTTTATGATTCAAATTATATATCACTGGACCCACATGATATGAGGAATATATGTATTTTCTCAATAGACAGGTAAAGCCACTAAATTCAATGGTAGTGGGGATAGTACTGGAAAATTGCCAGAGCTATAGGGTTGTTATATGTGAGAAAGTTAAAGAACTGAGACTGTAAGCTCTAACGAGCAGGGCCCTCTAATTCCTCCTGTATTGTATTGTAACAGTCTGCCCTCATGTTGTAAAGTGCTGTGCAAACTGTTGGCGCTATATAAATCCTGTATAATAATAATAATAATAACTAAGGCACACTCTTCCAATGGATTCTCTATAAAGTTGAATGACAAAAGTCCTCTGTGATGAAATGCATCACGTAATGGGAATCTGACTGACAGGGTGGACAAGTGATACAGAGGTCAATGCAGATTCTTTAATGCGAACAAGCAGATTGTACATATTGTCATATCAGTGCAGGCTGAGTGTATCTGTAGTTAAAGTTTTATAGTATAACATTATTTCAAGCATTATATGTACATTCCTGGATACCATGAGATGAGTGTATTTAATGGTCAGAAGTGTAATGCCCTGTACACACGATCGGATTTCCGATGGAATAAAATCCGATGGAATTTTCCATCGGAATTCCGATGAAGCTGACTTCCATCAGTCTTGCATACACACTGTCAGACTAAATTCTGACCGTCCAAAACGCGGTGACGTGAAACACTACGACGAGCCGAGAAAAATTAAGTTCAATGCTTCCGAGCATGCGTCGACTTGATTCTGAGCATGCGTGGATTTTTCTCCAATGGAGTTCCACACAGACGATCGGAATTTCCCATCGTTTTTTTTTCCATCGGAAAAATGTAAAACATGTTCTAAACATGTTCTAAAAGTCCGATGGGGCCCACAAACGATCGGTTTTTCCGATGAAAAAAGTCCATTGGACTTTTTTCATCAGAAAAAACGATTGTGTGTACAGGGCATAACAGAATTGTTGCTGGGATTGTAGTTCTATTAAAGCATATATGACACGAAATAAAATTAGATCATATAGTTCTGGTGAGTTTGTAAGGTAATCTGTGGTGGTGGACGCTTTGCCTGTGATTGAAGATGGCTATATGTCACAAGTGGTGAAGATTGCTTTTATGGACTTTTTTGGGGGGGGAGACTTTTTTTAGTATAGAATTTTTTTCACTTTGGTGGTTTTATCACTATTTTAGTGTGCAAATGGAATATGTCATATATTTTATTTTAGCCTGTATAGGCTGTTAGTTTGTTAAAGCGTTTGTTAACCCCCAAAAAAATAAAAAAATATGGATCCCGCTCCTTTAAAGCATTTTATACAGCATAGTGCTTGTACTTTGTAATTTGGCACCCTGTAACACCTGTAATACCTGGCTGACCCTGCCAGTTTCTCCCCTCCCCGCTGCAAACAGACCACGATAATTATGGCTGCTGAGCCCCTAACACTGTGGTCTGTTTGCGTGCCTCCGTCATCCGCAGCCTGCTCTTCTGTGTCTGTCTCCTCTGTCCCCCATCCTCCCCCCTCCCCTCTCTGTGTGTCACCTAGTGACAGTGCTGCTCCATCCCCCTCCTGCTGCAGGAATAACGTATATATATATATATATATATATATATATATATATATATACAGTATACACCATCCGTTCTGTCTCCTCATACAGTGTCCTACTGTCTCTGTGTATTATTAAAAAAATTCCTCCTTTACTGTATTTCACAGCGGCTCCAGGCGGTCACGTGACCAGCCATGTCTCCTCTCTCCTCTTCCCCTCACGTCCCGCTGACATTGGCGGGGGAACCTCTGCTCCGCCCCCTGCTTCTGTCAGACGGGCAGAGAGGAGAGACGCTTGGTTACATAAACACTGGGAGCCGCCGTGAAATACGGTAAAGGAGTATTTTTTTAGACAAAGCACAGAGACAGGGGGGCACTATATGAGGAGACAGAACAGATTATGTGAACATAGGAAAGTGGGTTAACAACCAGTTTAAGTTGAATGAACAAATAATTGGTACACAGAAACTATTTTCACCATTGAAGTCTCTAAGCTGTCAACAGCTAATTCAACCTAGCACCAAAAATTATCAGTATTAGGTGGAGTATACCTTAATAGAGGAAACATTTTTTTTGTCCCCCAGAGCTCTTGCCATATAGCGCAAGTACACGACATCCTTGCACTTTATGGCAAACTTACCTTAGGGGGAGCCTTCCTCCAGCAACATCAGATATTGTAACTCCTGCTCATGCTCACAAGAATTACTTCATACCAGGGATGAGCCGAACACCCCCCTGTTCGGTTCGCACCAGAACCTGCGAACAGACAAAATGTTCGTGTGAACTTTAGAACCCTATTAAATACAATGGACTCGAACGTTCGAAATCTAAAGTGCTAATTATAAAGGCTAATATGCAATTTATTGTCCTAAAAAGTGTTTGGGGACCCGGGTCCTGCCCCAGGGGACATGTATCAATGCAAACAGAAGTTTTAAAAACGGCCGTTTTTTCAGGAGCAGTGATTTTAATAATGCTTAAAATGAAAAAATAAAAGTGAAATATTCCTTTAAATTTCGTACCTGGGGGGTGTGTATGATATGCATGTAAAGTGGCGCATGTTTCCCATGCTTAGAACTGTCCCTGCAAAAAATGTCATTTTTGAAAGAAAAAAAGTCATTTAAAACTCACTCGCGGCTATTAATGAATTGTCGGCTCCCGGCAATACATACAAAAGTCATTGATAAAAAAAAAAAAAGCGTGGGGGTCCCCCAGAATTCAATTACCAGGCCCTTCAGGTCTGGAATGGATATTAAGGGGAACCCCGCCAAAAATTTTTAAAAAAATGGCGTGGGGTTCCCCCAAATATCCATACCAGGCCCTTCAGATCTGGCATGGATTTTAAGGGGAACTCCACCCCAAATTTCAAAAAAAATTGCCTGGAGTCCCCCCAAAAATCCATACCAAACCCTTATCCGAGCACGCAACCTGGCCGGCCGCAGGGGAAGAGGGGGGGACGAGAGAGCGCCCCCCCTCCCTCCTGAACCGTACCAGGCCACATGCCCTCAACATGGGGAGGATGTCCCCATGTTGATGGGGACAAGGGCCTCATCCCCACAACCCTTGCCCGATGGTTGTGGGGATCTGCGGGCGGGGGGCTTATCGGAATCTGGAAGACCCCTTTAACAAAGGGGACCCCCAGATCCTGCCCCCCCTATGTGAATTGGTAAGTGGTACATTGTACCCCTACCATTTCACGAAGAAAGCGTAATTTTTTTTTAAAAAAAAACACACAAACACCTTGAAAAAGTCCTTTATTAAAAAAAAAAAAAAAAAAAAAGAACATTCCAGCGATGAAATCCAGTGTTCCGCGGCGATCCGATGTCCAGCACTGTCCGTCATTGGTTTTGCCTGAGCGGACCTGATGGGGAACTTCCTCCTCAGTGTTTTAAATGTATAGACTCACCCCTTCTAAAGTTCCCCATCAGGTCTGCTCAGTGGACCAGATGCGGAACATGAGAAGGGGCGGGTCTATACATGTATTACCAAAGTGAGAGAAGTTCCCCATCAGGTCCGCCCCCTCGGTATGTCGGACCCGCCTACGTCATTGTCTTGAGCGGGGAACTTCCTTCACTGTGTAATTTAAATTTACACAGTGAAGGAAGTTCCCCGCTCAGGCCAATGACGTAGGCGGGGTCCGACATACCGAGGGGGCGGACCTGATGGGGAACTTCCTTCACTGCGTAATACATGTATAGAGTCTATAGCAGTGAAGGGGTCTATAGACTCTATACATGTATTACGCAGTGAAGGAAGTTCCCCATCAGGTCCGCCCCCTCGGTATGTCGGACCCCGCCTATGTCATTGGCCTGAGCGGGAAACTTCCTTCACTGTGTAAATTTAAATTACACAGTGAAGGAAGTTCCCCGCTCAAGCCAATGACGTAGGCGGGTCCGACATACCGAGGGGGCGGACCTGATGGGGAACTTCTCTCACTTTGGTAATACATGTATAGACCCGCCCCTTCTCATGTTCCGCATCTGGTCCGCTGAGCGGACCTGATGGGGAACTTTAGAAGGGGCGGGTCTATTCATTTAAAACACTGAGGAGGAAGTTCCCCATCAGGTCCGCTCAGGCAAAACCAATGACGGACGGCGCTGGACATCGGGATCGCCGCGGGACACTGGATTTCATCGCTGGAATGTTTTTGATTTTTTTTTAATAAAGGACTTTTTCAAGGTGTTTGTGTTTTTTTTTTACATTTTTTTACGCTTTCTTCGTGAAATGGTAGGGGTACAATGTACCCCTTACCAATTCACATAGGGGGGGGGGCCGGGATCTGGGGGTCCCCTTTGTTAAAGGGGTCTTCCAGATTCCGATAAGCCCCCCACCCGCAGACCCCCACAACCACCGGGCAAGGGTTGTGGGGATGAGGCCCTTGTTGAGGGCATGTGGCCTGGTACGGTTCAGGAGGGAGGGGGGCCGCTCTCTCGTCCCCCCCTCTTCCCCTGCGGCCGGCCAGGTTACGTGCTCGGATAAGGGTCTGGTATGGATTTTTGGGGGGACTCCACGCCATTTTTAAAAAAATTTGGGGTGGAGTTCCCCTTAAAATCCATGCCAGATCTCAAGGGCCTGGTATGGATATTTGGGGGAACCCCACGCCATTTTTTAAAAATTTGCGGCGGGGTTCCCCTTAATATCCATTCCAGACCTGAAGGGCCTGGTAATTGAATTTGGGGGAACCCCCACGCTTTTTTTTTTTTTTTATCAATGACTTTTGTATGTTTTGCCGGGAGCCGACAATTCATTAATAGCCGCGAGTGAGTTTTAAATGACTTTTTTTCCTTCAAAAATGACACTTTGTGCAGGGACAGTTCTAAGCACGGGAAACATGCGCCACTTTACATGCATATCATACACACCCCCCAGGTATGAAATTTAAAGGAATATTTCACTTTTATTTTTTCATTTTAAGCATTATTAAAATCACTGCTCCCGAAAAAACGTCCGTTTTAAAAAAAAAAATTGCATTGATACATGTCCCCTGTCCACTTTACATGAGTTTGACTCGAACTCGAAGCTCATCCCTACTTCATACCATCACCCATAATTTTTACGAATGTCAGAGCTGCACATGCATGGCTGTCAGTGTACAGTTTGGTAAAAGATTGCTAGAAGGCATGGAACAAGCTTTTATGGTATGACATACAGAGTCTCTTCTGCCATAAAAAAAACTACCTGCTAGCAATCTTAAAGTGGATGTAAACCCAAAATATTTCTTTTTTGGCTGGCACAATGTATAGTATAGGATTTCAGATCATCTGTGCCCAGTCTTGCCACAAAGAGTTAATCCAGCTCTCAGCAATCCTCTTATGTTTTTTCAGTGAGATAAAACAGACAAACGGAGAAAACCCTGTCTGTTCTTCCCCCCTGCTGTGAGTGGCAGGTGATTTACTTATCTCATGCATGAGCCTGAGACAGGCATTATTTTTTTAATTCCCACCCCCACTCCTTTCTTCTGCAGCTCTCCCAGGATTGGCTGTTCCACACCTCAGCATGATTGGGTATGCTGAAGTCATGTGGTTACTTTTCTGTGTTTTGACTGGATGTTAGTGATCATAGCAGAATTTAGTGTAAGAAATACACAAGAGATAATGCATGCTGACAAAAGGAGTGTAGAGGAGGGCGGGGAGTCTACTGACATCACGACTCCACCCACCTAGCTCCGGACAACAGATCCACCCACAGAATCTGCAGTTTTTCGGGTCTCATAAAGCCTCGTACACACGGTCGGACTTCCATCGGACTTTTCCGTGGATTTTAGTCCGAACGGAGTTGGCCGGGCACACCCATAGCATACACACCACAGGACTTTTCTGCAAACTTTCCCAAAACGTTTTCCAACATCACGTGGTTTTTCTGCTCTTTACCGCCACCCTTTGGTCAACTTCTGCTATTGTTGGTTGATTTTAACATTATTTGTTTTGTCCATCGGACAAAAGTCCGATGGTTTTCTGTACACGCGGTCGGACTTTGCTCCATCGGACTTTTGTTTGGCCAAACAGAGGGGAGACATTTGACAGGTAAGGATACATGCAGGAGGCATGTATATCCTTATAGATAACCACTATGGCAGTAGTTTAGAAAAGATGAGAGTGGGTTTACATCCACTTTAATGTAACTTCATTTCTACTTTAAATCACAGAAAGACCATTTAGAAGTTCTGCTAAGACTCTCTTGAGTACTGTCTGTGATACTTTTTTTAATTGCGCTAACAATCAGATTGGGGTTCTTGGGGTTCTACTTCTAATGTCCAAGAAATGTCCAAGAAATACTGATACACAGACATTAAACAAAATGTTGAGAAGCACCTTTTTGTGTATCAGTACTTGTTGGACTTTAGAATAAGGAGTTAGTCCCCTGAAAGCTTGTCGCGAAAATGTAACTGTTGGCGCAAATCAAAAAAGTATCATGGCCAGTACTCAACTGTGTTGTTTTAATAGTACTAATATGGCTACAATCATCTTGTTTAAGCTAGCCATACATGATTTTGTTTTTTGATCAGCCATCAGGCAGAGCGTAAAAAAAATGGAACCTATTTCTCCACCCATACATTCTAGGTGGATGAAGGAATCCTTTCTGCTGTGTCATTGTTTTCTGAGAGCGGGATTACTCAGTCATCAGAATTCACTGAACAGCGCTGGAGCTGATTGGTTGCCTGCACTGATCAAAGCAAAAATTTACAACAAGCCGATTCACAAGAAGTTAATCTATAGATTGATTTCTCATGAGCAGGAGCGTCCATAGAAGGATCTAAATTCAGCCAGTTCAGCTTGTATGGCCAGCCTAAGACTCTGCTAATGCATTTGATTTCAATGTCGGAAGACGTGGAAGAGGATGCAGGGAACATGTTCAAAAAATGTTTTTAACACATTAAAAGGTCAGTCTACCTATAACTGATATTTTAGTTACACCACCTGACAATGGCTTATATATCCTTGGCCTCTTCTGGTGATATCTGTGAGCTTTCGTTACTAGGATTTTTTTATTTTATATTATGGAGAACAGAGCAAGTGGAGGATAATGTGAAAGTTTATGGGACAAAAACAGATTTGTAAACTGTGGTTGGAAAATCTTGCCAACCAAAACGTATCAATAACTTTGGGTAAACGGAACTTCAAATTCAGGTCTACCGGTATATTTTATTGTGCAGGGATGTAACCCAACATGTGCAAATCCGCCCAGAAATGTTTAATTTTACTGCTTATGGTTGAAAAAATTCCACTGCTATATTCAATCAATCCAAACTGGAGAAATATTAGTAAATATATTGACCCAGGAAGTGTAACAGAATATTAGAATGCTATAACTTCAGGCACTAATGTATTCCCGAATGTTAGTAGCGGGTTAGAGCTATTTTTAACCAAGTAAAACAAGAGCTCTATAACCTTTTTCTCTGGATTCCAACCCTCTGGCAGCCAAAGGTTTAACTACTTTCTGTTAGTGATACAAGCATACCTCTGGGACATGGCGAAACAAGGGAAATCTATAGAGAACCCGCGCTGGTAAAATTACTTTACAGCAAGGTCATTTGAAACCAGCAAATGATAAAACACAAAAATATAAAATGTAGGAATGGAAATGGCTTTCAGTGGACAAGAATGATGATCTGCGTAGGCCATTGTGAATTTTTACTGTGTGGTTGTAATCTGTGTGCTTTATACAGCTACACATCCTCACCTATAAACAAGTGATTTATTTTCAGAACATTATGTATTCCTTCACATCTTCCACATACATATTGATTACACAATGTCTATTGAGTTCTTATGTAATCATAAGTCATTGCTCTAAAAATAGATATGGTAGAACACATAGCAGTCACAGCAGAGGAAGGATGAAAATATACTTGTGAATGTCACATGGTATTCATAAGATGTCCTCCAGCGTAAGGAAAGGACAAGTCTTACTCTCAAAGGATATTTACTGGCACTATTTAAATCTTGTATTATATTGTTATGATTGTTCCTACAGACCGTGTTTATTACATAAATGGTTATAGATTGTCCAAAGACAGGTTTAGGATATTTATACAATAACATATCAAAATAGCACACTGCTATATAGTGCAGATTTTACTGAAAGGGTTAGTTTTTTATTTTCTAAATAGGTTCCTTTAAGCTAGTGCATTGTTGGTTCACTTACCTTTTCCTTCATTTTCCCTTCTAAATGTTTTTTTTTCTTTGTCTGAATTTCTCACTTCCTGTTCCTCCTCAGTAAGCTTGCCCCAATTATCCGAGCCGTTCTGGTTGGGGGTTAGTCAGCATGCCCGCCACCTCCATTGGGACTGCATCCCTGCGGGGAGACGCGTTCACAGCTTTTACTGAGGAGGAACAGGAAGTGAGAAATTCAGACAAAGAAAAAAAAAATTAGAAGGGAAATCGAAGGAAAAGGTAAGTGAACCAACAATGCACTGGCTTAAAGGAACCTATTTAGAAAATAAAAAACAAACCTTTACAACCCCTTTAAACATAATTGTCAGCTTGGTCTATTTATACGTATGATTGTATTTCATGGACATATACTCTTTTTAGATGTTTAACTCAATACAATTCTATAAACAGGCAAAAAAAAAGGGAATAATATGTCATTGATATATTGAGTCAGACAGCTTCACAAAATTTATGTTTGATGAGTGTCTAGATCTAAATCAAGCATTGTAACCCTGCACATACAGTATAATACAATTGCATTCCCTGGAGTCCGCTTATGTCATTACACAAATGTTCCCCTGTACTGCATTGGAATAATTTACCTAATGAGTGTTACCAATAGCAGACAGTCAGATATTCAGCCAACAGACTTGTCCAGAAATGATAATCACAATTCGATTCATGCACAGATAATCTGGCATGCATTGTAATGTTTAAGCAGGTGAGGAAAAGACACCCATTAAGGCAGCCCTACGTCTGAGAAAATAGTGATGACGGCTTTAAAAAAATTCTAGCCTGACCGTTTACTGTAACTATTACTAGCCAAAAATCAGCCTGCCAATATACAGCTGCCCTTTACCAGATTTGGCAATCTGGTAAAGGGCAGCTCATGTCTGTGGATACCTTTACATAGTCATTTGACATAACATCTGATCAAGCTTCGAAAGGACCCTTGGGAAGCCTTCCTCCACAAACCTATTGACAACATCCCTCATCGTAGCAGCACACTGATAACACACATAGTCACAGCTACCAAACAAACTATCGCCCATGCATGGCAATCTCCATCTCTCAATTTCTGGAAGTCATAAGCTTCATACAGGGCCTTTTTATTAATAAATATTGACCAGTTTCTTTCAATTTGGCAGCTGTAGCTCAATTATTCCCATAGCTCACAGCAGACCTCACACCTTCTCTGAAACCCCAACTCGCCCCTCTACCTTGAACAAATATTTACTCGTTTCTGTCTTTAAACAGACCCACCTCCGCCCCCCATTCAGTCCCCTTTCTCATTCTTCTATCATTCCTCCTTAGCCAGATTATCTTATTTTCTTCTTTTTGGTCTTCCCCTGTACCTTCTCCATTTTCTCCCACCTTATACTTACAACTCCCACCATTTGGAGCCAGGTAGGTTGAGCCCTCTATCCCTGCTCCTCTTCAGTTGTAAAAAAAACCCTCAGGCAACTATTTGTGACATGTACCCCTGAAATGAATGACAAGCTTATTAGTGGGCTTATGTCCCTACACCTAGGATGGTGTCTCATTCCTTCTATCTCATGATATTGTGTTTGATTATTACATATTTCTACTTATGGCAATAATTTTGCCTTTATAATCTTATATGTATTCTGATTTAATACAACATGACTACATCCAGAACTCCCAAGCTAATGCTATATGCCTTTTTCAGTTCTTCAAAAAAATATTTTGCCAATGGTATAACAACTGAAAAGGTGTCTGTTTTTTGGCATATAGAAAACATATCCAAAAGTAACCTACTTCTTTTGAATTTAAACACCCAGACTAGTCCTTGGTTGTTCTGCTTTCCAGAAGGGGTAAAAAAAGCAGCTCTGGTATGCAAAGTGTATCAGGCTAATTTTGTGCCCTATAACCTATTAACGAAGAGAGACATTTTTGCATTTTCTGCACACATCTTATAAGACAGCTAAACAAAGTATTCTTCCTGTACAGTCTCAATCAATCTCTGACTAGTTGCAATGTGGTTGATTTACTAAAGGCAAATAGGTTGTTCATTTTGCAAAAGAAGTTGCACTTTGCTAGGAATTTTTTCCCGTAGCATAGTAAACGTAGTAAAATTTCACTTTGCAAAAATAGCTCACTCACAAGAAAGGAAAATATGATTGGATGATGAAAGCAAGTAGAGCTTCATCTCATTCACTTTAAGAACGCCCTGGAGGAGGGGTGAAACGCATCAGTGAGAGCTGTTGGTGACTTAATTCCCGGCCGGTGAGACTCACGCCAATGCGCTACTTCTGGTTCAACGTTCTGCTTGCAATTTTCTATGTCTCATGTGAGTGTAACTCATTTTAACTGAATTTTTTTAATAATAAATGGAATTACGCTATGTAGATTTCCTCTATTATCTCTTATATAAATGCATTATGAGATAGGTCAACATCGGTATGGTACACTATTGTGGGACTTAGGACATATGACTCTTATACACTTTCTGGTGAGTGAGTGAGTGAGTAGGAGCACTGGAGGGGAGCACAGTATGGACTAATTTAACCACTTGCTGCCCGCCCTATAGCGGATTGACGTCGGCAAAGTGGTTGCAAAATCCTGACAGGACGTCATATGACGTCCTCAGGATTTTAAACCGCTGCGTGCCCCCGGGGGCGCGCATCGCGGCGATCGTTGCTGCGGGGTGTCAGTCTGACACCCCGCAACTTCGATCTAGGTAAAGAGTCTCTGACGGAGACTCTTTACCACGTGATCAGCCGTATCCAATCACGGCTGATCACAGTGTAAACAGGAAAAGCCGGTCATCGGCTTTTCCTCACTCGCGTCTGTCAGACGCGAGTAGAGGAGAGCCGATCGGCTGCTCCTCTGACAGGGGGGGGTTTGTGCTGATCGATTATCAGCACAGCCCCCCCGAGGATGCCCCCACTGGACCACCAGGGATGCCACTGGACCACCAGGGATGCCAGCACCAGGTATGCCACCCTAGACCACCAGGGATGCCAGTTAGTGCCCCCTAATGGATGCCAATCAGTGCCCACAATGGATGCCAATCAGTGCCCACAATGGGCATCACTGATTGGCAGGCATTTTTGTTTGGCACTGATTGGCATCCATTACAGTACATCAGTGCCGCCTATCAGTGCCCACCTGTGCCACCTATCAGTGCCCATCCATGCCCATCTGTGCCACCTATCAGTGCCCATCCATGCCGCCTATCAGTGCCCATCTGTGCCGCCTATCAGTGCCCATCCGTGTCGCCTATCAGTACCCATCCGTGCCGCCTATCAGTGCCCATTCGTGCCGCCTATCAGTGCCCATACGTGCCGCCTATCAGTGCCCATACATGCCGCCTATCCGTGCCCATCTGTGCCGCCTATCGGTGCCCATCTGTGCCGCCTATCCGTGCCCATCCGTGCCGATTATCCGTTCCACCTATCAGTGCCGCATATTAGTGCCCATCATCAGTGCCCATCAATGCCACCTCATTGGTGCCACCTCATCGTTGCCCGTCAGTGCAGCCCCATCAGTGAAGGAGAAAACTTACTTATTTAAAAAGTTTTGTAACTGAAACAAAAAAAATACATTTTTTTTCAAAATTTTTGGTCTTTTTTTATTGATCAAATACCACCAAGCTCTATTTGTGGGGAAAAAATGATAAAAAATTTGTTTGGGTACAGTGTAGCATGACCGTGCAATTGTCATTCAAAGTGCAACAGCGCAGAAAGCTGAAAATTAGTCTGGGCAGGAAGGTGTTTAAGTGCCCAGTATGGAAGTGGTTAAAGAATTTTAGATTTATAAACTTTATGTTTTCACTTTTCATTTGTTTTGTTTGTAATGTAATTTACTGATTTTCACTGTTTGCACATTGGTATTGATATGCATAATAATCAAAGTGCAACTCTCCTCACAAATTTGACCATGTATTAGCAATGTCACAGGGGGTACAGGGTCAGCGTCATTCTCTGCAATCTTTAATACTTCAGTGATGTATATGAGCAAGTGAGCAATACCACATACAATGAAGCAATTAAAACCCATAGCATTAGTCATGGTATTCTTCCAGTATGATAAAATATTCTGAAGAGCTCATTAAATATAGTTTTGGAGAATAATTTGAAAAACATAAGGACCAAGGCCGAATTTATCATGAGTCACTTGTGAACAAGAATTTAGGGCAGCATGACAAGAGAAAGCACTGCCAAAGTATTATTCTTTTTTTATTTTTCCTTGTTTGGGCACGTGTGGGTAAATCTGCAGAAAAACACTGAAAGGAGAAGTATGGGATTTGAGTTTCTCCCATATTTATACTTACCTCGGTGGATGGAGCATCGGAGACTGATGCTCCATCTGTGCACTGAGAACCGAGCAAGCGAACATCGTCGCTGGCTCGGTTCTCACAGATCCCAGAGAGGAAAGAGGCTGACAGTCAGTCAGCCTCTTTCCTCTCTGCTTCTCCATGCTCATTGGAGCGCTGAGCCATGGAGGGGTGTGGAGAGGCTGTCTCAGCGGCTCGCTGAGACTGCCATCAATCAGGGCAGCTGGCGGATCCCGACTTGGGAAGTCGTGACGACGCGCTGCCCCGACTGATGGCAGTGATGTCAGTGGAGAGCGGACTTCAGACTGCTCTCCGCTGAAAATGGGTCACAGGAGTGCAAAACGAATTGCACTCCTGTGACCCTGCGGAGAAGCCCAGCCTAAAAAGCTCAGGCTGGACTTCTCCTTGAAGAGGTACAGGGTGCCTACTTCTCTGCAGGTTTTTTCATAGTCTTGTTTGAAAAACAAACAGCTGTATTCTATGGATCATCAGAACTTAATTTCAGTAGATTAGTAATGGCAAAGGAAGAAGGGCTTGTGTTAAGTAGTGACCTCACTGATACAGAAAACCAAAGAAATTTCCAAGCTCAACTTACCGACAAGCCTGCAACCAACCGGTCTAACAGTATGTGTTAAAACGGGTTTAGTCTACACACATTTGCAAATACATGCGTAAGCTACAGACCTCGTCAAGGCACCCCATTTTCTGTAGTCCCTAACTCTAACTTCTTATGCCTTGTACACACGATCGGATTTCCGATGGAATAAAATCCGATGGAATTTTCCGTCGGAATTCCGATGAAGCTGACTTCCATCAGTCTTGCATACACACTGTCAGACTAAATTCCGACCGTCCAAAACGCGGGTGACGTAAAACACTACGACGAGCCGAGAAAAGTGAAGTTCAATACTTCCGAGCATGCGTCGACTTGATTCTGAGCATGCGTGGATTTTTCTCCGATAGAACTCCACACAGACGATCGGAATTTCCCATCGGATTTTTTTCCATCGGAAAAATTTAAAACATGTTCTTTTTTTTTACTCCGATGGAAAAAAGTCTGCAGGGGCCCACACACGATCGGAATTTCTGACAAAACAAGTCCATCGGATTTTATTCCATCGGAAATCCGATCGTGTGTACAAGGCATAAGAGTCTCACAGTGGAAACACATGCATTTTAATGGAAAGGCAGAGGGCAGGTGAGCCGGAGGGATACAGCACCCGATGGTATCTAAATACATTCTCGCTTAGACTGGACAGGTTCAATGTCTATTACTGTATATGACAGAGGACCTACTTGTATGGCTGGCCTAAATTCACAAAGACAGAAGAGCAGAACACAATATGGCCCCTGTGCTGTGCTGATTCAGTCAACTAAAAGAATCCTTCAGTTCTTTCATTTATATTTCTTAGTAATATTACAGCTTTGATCTAAATGATGAAGTGTGCCCAATAATGGCTCACTTTTTTTAATGTGACTGGATAGGATAAGTCAGTGATTAGTGTCAGACTATGTTCATTATAATGCCATCATCATGCCACAAGAGTCATCTTGGCTGTCAAACTTGGCAGCTGAGCACAAGCACATGTCTCTCAATTTTGGATTTTCTTTTATCAGTATATGTGTTAAAAATACTCATCAGTGCCAGAATATTCATCTGCGCAGGTCTGAGTGGTGTTTAGACACAACGTAGTAGCTTCCTAATAGAAAGAACATAACTATATAACACAATAATATACTAACATAAGTAACATTTCAACAGAGGCGCTGTATGAATGAGCACAAAATGTGTTAAACACAGGATTTTTCTCAAATAGCTGCACAATTCACTTGCTTCCTAGCAAAGTTGTGTCCAGAACACGTGCAGCCCAAACTTCTTGTGCTTCTTATGGGGTATAGTAAACCAACTGTGTCCACTAGTATTTGGCATATGTGGAACTCAATGATACAGAGTCAAGCCTCGTACACACGACCGAGTTTCTCGGCAAGAACCAGCAAGAAACTTGCTGGCAGAGATTTTTTGCTGAGAAATTCGTTCGTGTGTATGGTTTCTCGTCAAGAAAACTGACTAGAATCTCGACGAGAAAATAGAGAACCTGCTCTCTATTTTCTCGTCGAGATTCTCGTCAGCCTGTTTCTCCACGAGAAAATTGTTTGTGTGTACACTTACCTGTCCTCCGGGAAGCCCGCGCATGCTCGAAATGACTTTGACGCATGCGCGGTAGCTTCCTAGGCATAGATAGGGTATACCAAGATGGCGGCGACGGCATCGAATGTGACGAGCGCATGCTCGTCGTAGTCGATTACGTCACCGCGTTCGCTCCATTCAAAGAACCGCAGGTTCTTTGAAATGAGCGTGTGTACACTCGGCCGCTACAAGTTTCTTGTCCAAGGATCTCGTCAAAAAAAACGACGTGTTTTTTACGACGAGATTCTCGGCCGTGTGTAGAGGCTTGAGAGGAGTATCTTGACTTTTCTTGCAACTCCTACAAGGAGGTATAGCAATGGTAGGCAACTTTCTTGATGTAGAGGCCCAGAAGTGAGCCAAACAGTTTCAAGAATATCTAAAACCCAAAACATTTTATTATATTGCTACTTATCAGTCCTTAGATGTAGTGGATGCATTGGTTTTCTTCTTTCACACATTTTTCCTTTATGTTTAATTGGTAATCCTGAAGATAACTGCCTCTTTATATACTTACTTCTCCACAGTATCTATGGAGGCAGCCATGCTTGTCACACAGGCTAAACGTGTCTGCCTTTGTTTATTTCCATTGCATGGTAGTTGATTTGATTAGTACAGTATTCGATTATGTACACTTGTAAACATTGTTTTTGCTGTCTTTTCCTCTCAGAGGAAGTAGCACTAGCAAGTGGACTGCATTTCTGGTAAGATCAACAGGCATTTACTGTACTTGTTGAAAACCGTCTTAGCCTGAAAGAAGAAAACCAATGCAGCCATCACATCTAAGCTGCAATATAAATATATATATATATTTTTTTTTTATTTTGGGGGGGGGGGCTTAGATACACTTTAAATATTAAAAGCCAATCTAAAGAATATGTTTCCTTCTCTGGCCTGGATAAGCATCAAATCACAGAAAATGTGTGCTGAGTCCCCAAGCAGCACATAATAAGTACCAAAGGAGCACAGGTTGAGCACCAAGGAGATTACTGCACAACGTAAAAGTTGCAGCCCCTCAGGTTGGCTTATCAAGGTTTTCTGATAACAAACACTAATACTGTAATACAGTTTTAACAAAAATTGTTAATTCGGTCATTATCAGGGTCATGAAGCAGTTGACAGGATTTCTGAGCAGGTAAATTGATTAAGACTTCACAACCTCAGAGGAGGATCTATTACGTAATGATCCCCATATCATAGCTCAAGAACAATGTACTCCATTTAGTCTTACACTAAAGGATTTCCCCCGCTGAGCTGTTGTGTTCTGACAGGGGGACAGTCACAGAACACTCCGGCCATTGGCTGAGAGTTCTGATCTGGAGCCAATCGGCTGCTGGTTTTCCAGCATGCGTGTTCGACAGAAGCCGGTAAAAAACATTGATAGATACTATTGGTAATATATATATATATATATATATATATATATATATATATATATATATAGTAATTTCCAGGGCTGCATGGCACTGGGAGGGGTTAGTGTAGACCTGGATATTGTTTATATTCTACTAAGAGAGAATTCCTGAAGCCTAGAATTATTATTTTATATGGGATGTTCCTGCATCTACTATACCATAATAGTACCCCTTTTTAGCTTGAATAACCCACAAATAAATAAAGGAGCTCTGCTAGTACAGTCACTTCAGGAACTTTTGGAGCTGTTTCTATGGCCTGGTCTTGGGATTGAGAGATATCAGTGGAAGGTTATGTTGCTTGGGGTTGAGGAATGAGTGAGGTATAAATATGAATTCACCAGTGCTTATACACATATTTACAATGTCCGCATCCAATGAACTCACTGATAATATGGTAAAATATGTGAGACAAGGAGGAGTTAGTTGTTAAAGCGGAGTTCCGCCAAAAAATAAATTAAAAAAATTTAAGTCAGCAGCTACAAATACTGCAGCTGCTGACTTTTAATATATGGACACTTACCTGTCCAGGGCGCCCGCGATGTCGGCACCCGAAGCCGATCTGTCCCTCGGCTCTCGGGTGCTGCCGCCACCATCTTTGGTAAGGGAATCAGGAGGTGAAGCCTTGCAGGTTCACTCCCTGGTTCCCACTGGTTCCTGCTGTCTTTCGGGACCTGTGTGTCTCCCAGAAGACAGTGGGGGGTGGACGGAGAAGGCGCCGGACGTGGGAGCAAATACCTGGAATACACAGGTATCTGCTCCCTCCTCCCCCCTGAAATGTGGCAAATGTGACACCAGAGGGGGCGAGGATTACGAAAAGCGGAAGTTCCATTTTTGGGTGGATTTTCGCTTTAAAGTTATTAAGCGCTTGCCGACCGCAGCACGAGGATTTAAGTCGACAGAATGGCGACTGTGTGGTCGCGCGCGCGTCGCCAGCGGTGTGCTCGCGACCCTGTCGTGAGCTCCGTTACCGTGCCCGTGGTTGATGTCTGCCTGTGTCCTGCGATCGGGTCACAGAGCTGAAGAACGGGGAGATGTTAGTGTAAACACATCTCCCCGTTCTCCCTAGTGACATGTCACTGATCACCTGTTCCCTGTCATCTGGAACAGAGATCAGTGACATGTCACGGCAAGCCACGCCCCCTAACAGTTAGAATCACTCCCTAGGTCACACTTAACCCCTTCAGCGCCCCCTACAGGTTAACCCCTTCACTGCCAGTGTCTTTTTTACAGTAATCAGTGCATTTTTATACCACTGATCGCTGTAAAAATGACAATGGTCCCAAAATGGTGCCAAAAGAGTTTGATGTGTCCGCCATAATGTCGCAATCATGATAAAAGTCACTGATCGCTGTCATTATTAGTAAAAAATGAAATATTAATAGAAATGCCATAAAACTATCCCCTATTTTGTAGACTCTATAACTTTTGCGCAAACCAAACAATAAATGCTTATTGCAATTTTTTATACCAAAAATATGTAGAAGAATACGTATCGGCCTAAACAGAGGAAAAAAAATGTTTTTTTATATATTTTTGGGGGAAATTTATTATAGCAAAAAGTAAAAAATAGGATTTTTTGTACTCACCGTAAAATCCTTTTCTCTGACATCCATGGACTGACACGGTGTCTCTTTACACTTTACACGTGGGTTATGTCCCTGCTTGCAGGAGAAGACCTAGGCAGAATGTGAGATGTTATACATACATTCTAAAAGCCAGAGCTGAACAGCCCCACCCAGGGGGCGGGTCCCTCCGGACATAACCCTCCCACTACAGTCAGCAGACTTCAGTTCGTAACAAAGCAGTACAAACTTAAAAAGGAAGGGTGGGTGCCGTGTCAGTCCATGGATGTCAGAGAAAAGGATTTTACGGTGAGTACAAAAAATCCTATTTTCTCTTACCATCCATGGACTGACACGGTGTCTCTTTACACTTTACACGTGGGATGTCCCAAAGCAGTGTCAAGAGGGATGGGAGCAGTATAAATGGAAAAACCAAAAACTTCACTCCAAGAAGGCAGAGCTCCTCAACGGAGGAGTCGCAACTTTAAACAGCGGCCTGCAGCACCCTGCGGCCGAAGGAAGCATCCGGAGATGCAGCCACATTAACCTTATAAAACTTAAAAGGCATGAACAGACGACCAGGTCGCCGCCTTGCACACTTGTGCAACCGACGCTTGATGTCGGAAAACCCAGGAAGCACCAATTGCCCTGGTGGAATGCGCCGTAACCGGAAAGGGAGGCACCCGCCCTTTGAGAGCATAGGCTTGAATGACGGTTTGTCTGATTCCCCTAGAAATGATGGCAGACGAAACCGCTTGGCCCTGTTATGGACCAGAGACAGTCACAAACAGTGAGTCGGACTTTCGAATCGAAGCAGTAGCAGACAGGTACACCCGTAAGGCTTGTACCACATCCAATATGTGCAGCGCAAACTCTCTGGGATGCGATGGGTGAGGACACAAGGACGGGAGGACAATGTCCTCATGTAGGTGAAAGGTCGACACCACCTTTGGCAAAAAGGAAGGTCACGGATGCAACACCGCCTTATCCTTATGGATGACTAAATATGGCGACTTGCAGGACAAAGCCGCCAACTCAGACACCCGTCAGAAGTGATTGCCACTAAAAGGCCACCTTCTGAGACAAGACAAGAGGGGAATAACAAGGATATTCCCAAAAGGAGGTTCCTGGAGGACCGAGAGCACCAAATTCAGATCCCACGGTGGGAGAGGAGGCTTGACAGGAGGGAGCACATGGCGAACCCCAACACAAGGTGCTAACCAAGAAATGACCCGCTAGAGGTCGCTGAAAGAAGACGGCCAAGGCCGAAATCTGATCCTTGATGGTACTCAAAGCAAGCTTTTGGGTCACTCCACACTGCAGAGGATGCAGGATTCTGGGACGGAATACGTCCGAGGACGCCAGTCCAGCGCATCGCATATGGCGATATAAGCTTTCCAGGCACGGTGATAGATCTGCTTGGAGGAAGACTTCCGTGTCCTTAACATGGTCAAAATGACCGAGTCCGAGAGACCTTCGGACCCTCAACACCTGGCTTTCAACAGCCCTGCCGTTAAAGCCAGAGACTGTAAGCTGGATGAAACATAGGACCTTGAGACTGAAGGTCCTCCCTCATCGTCAACCGCCAGGGAACGTCCGCGACGAGACGTACCAGATCAGCGTACCAGTGATGCTGAGGCCAATCAGGAACAATTAGGATCACCAGAGTTTATATCAGGCGATAAGGACCCTATGGGGCCACCAACGCATCCGAGGCATCGCCAAGGATCCCTGGATCTGGCCACAACCTCGACCCTTGCGATTGAGTCGAGAGGCCATCAGGTCCACATCCGGCGTGCCCCACCGTCGGCAAAGGAGTTGAAATATGCAAGGGCCACTCTTCTTGGTCCGGCGATTGGCGACTCAGATAGTCCGCCTGCCCATTGTCTATGCCCAGAATGTAAATGGCCTACAGAGCCGGCACGTTTCTTCCGGCCCACTTCAGAATACGGACTACCTCGGAAGCCGCAGCTGAGCTCCGAGTCCCCCCTTGATGGTTTACATACGCCACCGCCGTGGCGTTGTCCGACTGGCTCCTGATGGAGCGACCCCGTACTCTCTCCGACCTGAGGAGAGACACAGTCCGATGGCCCGTATTTCCAGAACAGTGATTGGTAAACGGGCTCGTCCGGAGTCCAAGGCCTTGAGCCGACAGGACTCCCCAGACTCCACCCCAGCCCGTCAGGCTGGTGTCCGTCGTGAGTACCGTCCATTGGATGGGAGGGGAACGACTTTCCGGACCGAAGAGCCGAGGATCTCAACCACCATGTCAGGGGCGCCCTGACCAGGTGAATCACCTGGATCTGAAGATCCAAGGACAACAGGGATTTGTCCCAGGTGGACAAGATCTCCTTCTGCAATGCCCTGGTGTGTGATTGGGCATACGGAACGGCCACGAAGGAGGCCACCACGAGTCCCGGGACTCTCATGCAAAAAAACGGATTGACAACCATTTTCGGGATGTCAGCACCCGCACCGCAGACTGAAGTGTCAGCAACTTCTCCAGAGGTAGGATACCTTTGCCTCCAAGGAGTCTAGAATCAGAACTAGATACTCCAGACACTGAGTCGGGACCAGGACTGACTCCTGAATGTTCAGGAACCACCCGAAGTCCCTGAGGGTCTAATTGACGATAGTCACCTTTCCTCTAAGTCTGAGCCACTTTCTGCTCTTAGCAGAAGATCGTCCAGATAGCCCACGACAGCAATACCTCACTGTAACAGAAGGCTAGAACCGGAGCAAGCACCTTGGTGAACACCCTTGGTGCCAAGGCTAGGCCGAAAGGAAGAGCCACAATCGATAGTGGACTTCGCTGATCGCAAGCGCAGAAACTTCTGGTGACTTGCGCAGATCGGAACATGCAAGTAGGCGTCCTTGAAGTCCAAGGACGCCAGAAGAAAATCCCTTTGGTGGAGTGTAGCGATCACCGTGCGAATGGATTCCATGCGGAATTTCTGCACCTTCTCGAAGGCATTCAGGGCCTTGAGGTCCAGGATAGGTCGAACCACGTCCTATTTTTGGGACGACAAACAGATTCGAGTAGAATCCCTGAAAACTCTCCTGTGACGGAACCGGCACAATCACTCCGGACCTGATCAAATCCTGTACAGCCCCCCAAGAGGGCTGCCCAACAGGTAGGAAGGAGAGGAAGATTCGAAGGGAAAGAATCTGTCTGGGGGCCAGGATCGGAATACTATCCTGTATCCTGAGGTGACCACCTCGCACACACCCCAGTCGGAGATTCGGGAGGACCACCAATTCGTGACCTGCGAAGTCGTCCCCCCACCCCAGAGTCGGGCGGAGGCAAGACTTCACGCGGAGGCGGGCTTGGGAGCCGCTTGTTCGGCTTACGCACCCAGGGGCACTTGTGCCCACCAGCCGCACTGCCGTCAGTCTGAGAGGACCTACCCGTGGACTCTGACTGACGAAAAAACCCCGTTTTGCTGGAAAGGAAGGCCCTGTTTTCGGCGGGCCTCCTCACTCTTGCTAGTCTAAGGAAGAAGAGTGCTTTTACCTCCCATGACATCCATGACGATGTCATCCAGAGCAGCACCAAAAGGTCTACCACCTTTAAATGGTAGATCTGTCAGGAGCTTCCTAAGGCTAGGTCAGCAGACCAGCACTTCAACCAGATAAGACGACGCAATACCACCGCCGAGACAGAGGCCCTGGATATTAAAGGGGCCGCGTCCAACGTGGCGTCGCACACATAAACCAGGCCCTGAACCAGTTGGTGGGCCAGAGCAACTGTGTCTGGAGGAAGATTATGCTCCTGTACAGCTAGGTGCAACATTTTTGCCCAACCTGTAAGTGTTTAAGACACAAGGGTCGCCGCTACCACAGGCCGTAGGGCGGATCCCAACAAGGCAAACATGGCTCTGCTCACCACTTCTGACCTCCTGTCAGTGGGGTCCTCAAATGCAGGAGTCCCCTCCATCGGGAGAGTGATGGCCTTGTTCAACCGGGCGACTGGAGGGTCGACCCTGGGGGAGAAGCCCACTTTTTAAGTAGGGCATCTTCAAGGGGTATCTGATAGACAAACGCCGCTGGACCATAAAAAAATTCTTCTGCGGCTTTTCCCAGACCTTATCAATGAGCTGGTCAAAGAAAGTACATATGGAAAAACCTCTTTAGAAGGCCTGGCCTTAAAAGAACCAAAGGAGACTGTATCCGCCTGAGGTTCTGCATCCGCAGCATTTTAGCTTGAGAGTGTCCCTCACCGCAGTCATGAGTACACTAACAAGCGCCCTGTCATTTACTGACTCAGAACTGGAGTTTTCCTCATAAGGAATGTCCTGTTCAAAACCATCCAATACATTCAGAACTAGGGTCCTGAGCGGTAGTGGCTAGGCCCATATCTGAATCAGCGCACTGCCCTCATGAAGTAAAGTGGGGGGAGGGCGCTTTTTTGCTCCCTTGCGCTTGCACACAGCTCCCATCCTGGTCAGAAATGATTCCAGGACTGCCCACAACTGGTCCCTAGGGACCGCAGGTGCTGAAGCACTGCCTGTTGTCCACTGACATTTAGGGGAAGCTGGTGACAGAGACTCCATATTGCCCCCCTCTGAGACTCCTCAGATAAAAAGTCCACCCACAGGCTGTGCTGACTGAGGAGGGGGCGCCCAGGGGACTCACCAAACCGGACCAGGGACCGCTCAGTTCCGCTGTCTGTACCGCGCTGTGTCAGCGCTGGTGAGCTGTGAGGAGATTGTGAGGAGATTCGCGCTGTTACAGCAGCGCTAGAGGGCAAAACTAGTGCTGAAGAGCGCGCGGGCTACAAGAAAATGGCCGCCGCACTTCACTGAGGCGATCCACGGCAAGATGGCCGCCATGACTCAGCAAAAGTGAAAAAAACAGCACACACACAGCGCCACTCAGCGCTCAGGCCCCAAAACACACAAAAAAAGCCCCAAGCATATCTGCAGACCAGCATTAGCCCCTCCAAGAACAGTGTGACCCCCAGGCACCCCACACAGCACAGCGCCAGCAATGGTGACAGAGAGTGACAATGAAATACAGGGGGAGACAGGGAAAATCCCCCACAGAGAAACACACAGCTTTTTGTACTCACCTGCAGGCAGGAGAGACTACTTACCCGTCCCCTGAGGGACCCACTGGTGTGTTTCTGACAGGACTATCACAGTGCAGTACTGAGTAGCTGTCGGCCCGGTCCACCGTGAAAGATACAGTCAGTCAGGAACTGTTCAGTCTTGAGAGGACCGTGGGAGCATGAAAGCAAACCCGGCCACCCCTGGAGTCATGGGGCCTGTCGTGAACTGAGTCTCACGCACACAAGGCGAGGATCAGCACGCTCGATGGTCGGACAGGGAAGACTACGAGGATATCTTGTACCCAACCTGTTGCCCAGCCGACAGTTGATAGAAGATTCTCAAAAATAAAATAAAACAGAATTCCAGAAAAGGAATAAAAATAGGTCAGGAGACTGGCTCCTGAGAGAGCCACGTCTTCTCCTTTTGCTAGGCAGAAAAAAACTGAAGTCTGCTGACTGTAGTGGGAGGGTTATGTCCGGAGGGACCGCCCCCTGGGTGGGGCTGTTCAGCTCTGGCTTTTAGAATGTATGTATAACATCTCACATTCTGCCTAGGTCTTCTCCTGCAAGCAGGGACATAACCCACGTGTAAAGTGTAAAGAGACACCGTGTCAGTCCATGGATGGTAAGAGAAAATATTGATTTTGTTTTCAAAATTGTCGCTCTATATTTGTTTATAGCGCAAAAAATAAAAAACGCAGAGGTGATCAAATACCACCAAAAGAAAGCTATATTTGTGTGAAAAAAAGGACATAAATTTTGTTTGGGAGGCACGCCGCACGACCGTGCATTTGTCAGTTAAAGCGGCGCAGTGGCGAATCGCAAAAAGTGGCCTGGTCTTTGGCCAGCCAAATGGTCCGGGGCTTAAGTGGTTAAAATATTGTTCTATAAAAAAAAATAGCATAGTTGGCAGCAAATCTTTTGTTATGAGTTTCTAGGACTTGGAGGGCTAGATTATGATAACAGGATATATGTGTGTTGCGTGGGGGGGGGGGGGGTGTGTAGCTCCCATATGTCCTGCTGTAGAACTAGCACAAATACGTCGATTTTTCAGTTGTGTAATTTATTTGGTGTTTTATGTATTTGCCTTGCTGTTCATACATGCCGTGAATGGGATTTCATTTACAATCAGAATGTGATTAATGCACTGCGAGAAGCTTTAGTTGGAAAAACAATTTGCATGTACTTTGCAATAAATTTTCCTTTATAAGTGCCGTATAAGAGAATTAAAGATATATTTTGAGCTAGGAAATGTGTATGTACTTTACAAGATAAGTGGATTGTCAACCCACTGTAATTCTGACAAGTTTTCCACCAAAGTTTTGCATGAAAACCTTAGTACAGTATGTGAACACTGTCAAATAACTAAGGGAATTGCCCCAGCAAAAATCATGTCTTTCTCTCTGAAACTAGAGATTTGTTAATGTTTAAAATGTAGTAGTACCACATTGTACCAAACCAGGGATGGGAACAGTGGCTGAAGTAGTATATCGTAGGAGAATAGTATCCTGCACTATTGTACCCCCTACTTTGGGTAATCCCCCACCACCCCCTTTAAATTGCCATCTTTTGGTAGTGTAGTGGCTCATTCATTTTTGGATATTAGGTTATTTGAAATTAATAGATCCCAGATGGATCCCAGTTTGTTTAGAACATTTCCTTGAAAGTGGAACTACAGTCAAAATTTGAAATACATTTCCACTTGCTTCTAGTTAACTGACAGTGTTAAAGGGCCTATAGCCAGCTGAACACTGGACATATATAAAGCACTACTTAAAGTGGAGTTCCACCCAAAAATGGAACTTCCGCTTTTCGGAACCCCCCCCCCCCCCCCTCCGGTGTCACATTTGGCACCTTTCAGGGGGGGGGGAGCAGATACCTGTGTAATACAGGTATTTGCTCCCACTTCTGGGCATAGATCGCCGATCTACGCCATGTCTGGCCCCTCCTCAGTTCCCCCCCCCCCCCCCCGCTGTCTTCTGGAAGACACACAGGTCCCAGAAGACAGCAGGGACCAGTGAAATCCTGATTCCCTTACTGAAAATGGCGGCGCCTCCACCCGAGAGCCGAGGGACAGATCGGCTTCGGGTGCCGACATCGCAGGCTAGGGTTGCCAACTTTTCTTCAAGTCAAACCCGAACACTTTAGCGGTGCACTACAGGCATACCCCACTTTTAAGTACACAATGGGGTTTATTTACTAAAGCTTGAAAGCGCAAAATCAGGCTCACTTCTGCATAGAAACCAATGAGCTTCTAACCCCAGCTTGTTTAATTAAGCTTTGGTAATAAAACCTGGAAGCTCATTGGTTTCTATGCAGAAGTGAGCCTGATTTTGCGCTTTCCAGCTTTAGTAAATAAACCCCATTGTGTACTTAAAAGTGGGGTATGCCTGTACAATTTTTTTTTATTGTATAAACTATACATATATTTTACTATTAAATAACATTTCTAATCATTTGAAGTTAATAACAAGAGTCCCCCTTTATATCAGAGTCCACAGAGTTCCCCTTTTACATCTGAATCCACATTGTTCCCCTTTTACTTTTGAACTCGCAGAGTTCCCTTTCACTGCAAAGAGGGACTCTGCAGACTCTGATGTAAGGGAGAACCCTGGGGCCTCTAACATAAGGGATGCTCTGG
Source organism: Rana muscosa (assembly GCA_029206835.1). NCBI lineage: Eukaryota > Metazoa > Chordata > Amphibia > Anura > Ranidae > Rana > Rana muscosa. The sequence goes on from JARGYO010005626.1 coordinate 55,081,555, forward strand.
GAACCCTGATTTTAAGGGGGAACACTGAGAACTCTGATGTACAGAGAAGACTCTGATGTAACGGGGAACACTGTGGCCTCTGGTGTAAAGGGGAACTCTGATGTAAGGGGTGCTCTGAGAGCCCTGATTTGCCTTAGTGTACTTACTCAGAGGCAGGAGAGAGAAGGGTGGTTGGGGAGACTTCAGTCACAGACAGGGATGGGTGGTGAGCTCACTCAGCCCTTAGCACCTCTCATCCAGATATATCTGAGGCTGCTGGTCTTCAAATTTCCATCCACCACTTTCCTTCTCTAAAGGCACAGCGCTGGGGATTGGAGTGTAGGCAGACACAGAGGAGAAGGCGGGGGGGGGGGGGAGGAAGAGTTGCAGATGGAGTCCTCTCTCCACTCCCATCTGTATGTGTGTTTGGATGGGGGACTGTTAGTGCTGGCTTTGGGCAGTGTGAAGGAGTGTAACAGACACGCTCAGCTTAGACAACTGCAGCCAACAACCCTCCTGGGAAGCCATAGTACATCCTGAATTATGTGTCCGGGTTTCAGGCAGTCTGAAACCCTGATGCATTATTCCAAACCCAAACTGTCCAGGTGAATCCTGGACAGGTGGTAACCCTATCGCAGGCGCCCTGGACAGGTCCATATATTAAAAGTCAGCAGCTGCAGTATTTGTAGCTGCTGACTTTTAATTATTTTTTTTCGACGGAACTCTGCTTTAATGTTGTGTCCAATAAAAAGCACTAAATGTACTGTAATTGTAAAATGAAGCTAGTGTCAGTACCTGAATGTTACTAGGAATCAGGCTCTTGGGCAACATGACTCAGATTGGGTAAAGGGAGGGGTTAGTATTCTGGGCCAATCAAAACTGATATTGTTCACATGTGATAACAATGAACATCCTGACAGGAGTAGAAGCAGAGTAGAAAGAGGAATGAGCTCCTTGACCTGCTGCTGCTTCTTCAAGGGAAAGTAGGTTAGCTAGTGGTATTGTTTAACTGCAGTAGGAAAAAATTGGTTAACTTCCTGGCTCTGCTTTCTGGTAGGTCTGTGTAAATAGATGGATTCTGCAAGTTAAAGCAGCTTCTACATACATAATTGGGTTGTATATTTAGCTGCTTGGCTAGAGTTCAGCTTTAAGGCTCTATACACACAACCATCCAAGAGAAATGTGCTCCTAGCTCCTTGAAGCTGACAGTATAAGTAAATTGAGCTATATGCTGAGACCACTTCACCCCTTGCCCCCTGCCCCCCCCCCCCCCTACACACAGACACACACACACACACTATTGGGCGGGCACAGGGCCAAAGGTTGATGCTCAGGCTTTAATTTCAATTGCCAAGCATGCTGAAGCTCCAATACCAATACTAAAATAAATAATTAACCACTTGCGGACCGCCCACCGTACATTTACTGCGGCAGGGCGGCCGCTCTACCCCAGATCACCTACCTAGTACGTGATCTGACACTTCCGGATCTGGGATGCGCCCAGCAGCAGATACCATGGATCTCAGCTGGCACCCGCCGATTACAGAGGGCACAAGCAGAACAACAATCTGCCTATGTAAACAAGGCAGAATGTCGTTCTGTCAGAAGGGAAGGCACAGGAGCACAGCTCTTTGCCTTCTCCTAGTAAAAGCACCTCCCCCACAGTGAGTAAGCACAACCTAGGCACACAGATAACCCTTTGATCGCTCCTGATGTTAACCCCTTCCCAACCAGTGTCATTACTACAGCGACAGTGCATATTTTTTAGCACTGATCACTGTATTAGTGTCACTGGTCCCTAAAAAGTGTTAAAAGTGTCAGTTAGGTGTCCGATTTTTCGCAGTCCGACTATAAATCGCTGATCACCATCATTACTAGTAAAAATAAATAAATAAAAATATTCCATAGGTTGTAGATGCTATAACTTTTGCACAAACCAATCAATATACGCTTATTGGGATTTTGTTTACCAAAAATATGTAGCAGAATACATATTGGCCTAAATTGATGAAGAATTTTTTTTTTTTTATTATTATTATTATTATTGAGTATGTTTTATAGCAGAAAGTAAAAAACATGTTTTTTTTGTTTATATCGCAAAAAATTAAAACCGTGATCAAAAACCACCAAAAGAAAGCTCTATTTGTGGGAAAAAAAGGACAGGAATTTTATTTGGGTACAGTGTCGCACAACCACGCAATTGTCAGTTAAAATAACGCAGTGCCGTATCACAAAAAATGGCCTGGTCAGGAAGGGGTGTAAAACTTCTGGAGCTCAAGTGGTTAATGGTCAAAGCCATTCATGTTCTTGAGTTTCTTCCCTCCCTAATTTTGAAGGTGCTATTTTAATTTGAATTGTGTTTGTATGTTCCTAAATTCTTGAACACAACACTGAGTAAGCTAGTCTGATAGTGAAACAGTTACATTGTGTAATACTTATTCAGCTACCAATGATTCCCATGTAATATTTGCTTCACCCAGGATTAATTTTGTGTGCATCGCCTTATTTCATTTCATACTATCATTTCTGGTTTATGAACTATGAAATTAGGAATAAAACTGTTATTACAAATGTTCCGCTGAAGATAGGCAGCGTGCTGGATCTGGAGTTTGGGATTTCCATTTTGCACCTCCCATGAATGTAATCTCATCACATTTGCACACACTGTCATGCTGAGTGTTATTGGCTTTCACTGTTTGCAGAGAGAGTGAATAGACAATGTGGTATTTAGATTTTAAAGCTTTTGAATAGTTTAAAGGCAGTAGCCAAACACTTGTGCTGTACTACTGTTTTTTTATGCCTTTTATGTTTCTCATGTTTATGTAAAGAACTAACTGCTATTGCACAGGAGCTGCTTAGAGATCTATAGTCTGGGCCCCACAAGTATATATTTCAGTTTATTAGTACAAGTACAATTCTAGCTGATATACGTTATTTTATTTGGTGCATGTAGCAATTGCACACAGAAGAATACAGATATATTTCCCACAGCAGTCAGGACTATATTTTCATGGAAACAATATAAATAAAAATAACCTTGCGTTTATACCCCCTGCAGGCATATCTAATCCACAAACTCGGGTAACACCCCTTTATCCATCTATAAGGAAATAAGAAGCAGTAGAACACCTCAAGATCTGAAGTTATGGAATCAGCAATAATTACTGGAGCTCTCTTTTCTTTTACACTTAGGCTGGTTTCACACTGGGGCGGTGGGTGCGGTGGCGGTATAGCGCCGCTATTTTTAGCGGCGCTATGCCTTCGGAATTGCCACGGAATTGCCGCGGTATTCGGCCGCTAGCGGTGCATTTTTAACCCCCGCTAGCGGCCGAAAAAGAGATAATACCGCCCGCAATGCGCCTAGGATGCATTAAGGTGAAAAAAAAAAAAGGTTTACAACCCCTTTAAGGGTTTGATATTTTGTTCATACATATTATGGTTACATACACTACAGTATATGGCTAAAGGTTAGTGGAAAGGTAACCATCACACACATAAATGAAATTGGTGGACATCCTATTCTGTAGCCATAAGTATCAGCATGCAGTTGACTCCTGTTTTGAGGCTATTAGAGCCCATTCACACAGGGGCGTCTTTGGATCCGACTCCAAATCGCCCCAGGTCGCCCCTAGTCGCCTCAGGTCGCGCTGGCTGAAGAAATCAATGTAAGTTAATGGAGCCATCCTTATGCACACTACTGCAGTCGCTCCGACTTCAAAAAAGGTCCCTGTACTACTTCATTCCGACTCCTAGGTGGCCTGTAACCATTCATTTCAATGGGAGTCGCCTCTCCCTGTCTTAATAGGAGCGACTCTCCAGGAAGATAACATACATTTCTCCTGCAAAACTCTCTCTCCCCCCTCCCTCCCACAGAGCTGATTCTTGTTTGATTGGCCACTGGAATGTCTCTTGTCCTGCAGGCAACTTGGAGTTGCCTTGTAAATAGCTCCAGGTCGTGCTGTGATTCATACTCAGGTGGTGTCTGAGTTGCCTCATAAAATCGCGCTGGAAGTCGTGTTGCCCCTGTGTGAATGGGTTACAGTCTCAAGTCTTCTTGGAAAGCTTTCCAAAATATTTTGGAGTGTGTCTGATGGGATTTGTGCCAGTTCAGCCAAAAGAAAATTTATGAGGTCAGGTACTGATGTCGGACAAGAAGATCTGGCTCACAGTCAACATTTCAATTAATGCCAAAGGGGTTGATTACTGTTGAACTCATGGCTTTGTGCAGTAGAGTTTCTCCATGCTAAACATGTTTTTATGGACCTGGTTGGGTGCACAGGGGTGCAGCTGTACTGGAACAGAAAAGGGCCTTTCCTAAATTGTTGCCACAAGGTTGGAAGTGTACAGTTGTCTAAAATGTTGTTGTATGCTGTAGCATTAACAGTACTGTTCATTGAAAACAACTTTTTGGACGTACAGTGCATTCTCTCAAACTCACCTTAGTTTATCACGTTATTAGAATGTTTACCCCTCATCCCTTGCATACAGGAGCCTTTGATTTAAATCATATTTAAATAATTTACTGCTCCATTTAAACCTTTGATTTGTGCGTAAATATGTGGATGATGAAAGAGAATATAGTAATTAAAACTTTGTATTTACTGTATATTGTCTACACTCAAAAACGAATGCCACGTACACACGATTAGAAATTCCGACCAGAAAACCATGTTTTTTTTCCGACGGAATGTTGGCTCAAACTTGTGTTGCATACACACGGTCAGAAAAATCTTGTCGGAAATTCCGACCGTCAAGAACGCGGTGATGTACAAGACATACGACGAGTCGAGATCAATGAAGTTCAATAGACATTTCGGTTCTTCTGCTTGATTCTGAGCATACGTGTTTTTTGCGCGTCGGAATTGCATACAGACAAACGAAATTTCCGAAAAATAGAGAACCTGCACTCAATCTTTTGTTGGCGGAAATTCCAACAGCAAACAGCAAAAGTCCGATGGAGCATACACATGGTTGGGAATTTCCGACAAAAAGCTCACACCGGACTTTTCTTGTCGGAATTTCCGATCGTGTGTACGGGGCATTAAGAGAAGTATTACTGAATTTGAATCACATATGGACATTTCTTGCTGTAGTCTGTTCTAATTTCTTCTGGTTGGAAAGCTTCAGAGTTGAATACCAAGCATCTGTAGGACCCGTTATCATTGACCTATAAAAAAACACATAGCATACTGAAAGCATTCAGCTATGACGCGCATTGCTTGCATTGATATTAAATTAAAGAATCATAGCTAATGTATTTACAACTACAAAGTGGGTTTTTGTTGCTTTGCAATGAATATAACGCTAGATCATGGTTAAAGTATATTCACTTTGATTAATTCATTTAAAAATGCTCAATAACATGCAAAGCAATATAAAGCATTAAAGAAAAACTCATGGAGTATATTAGAAGTTTGTGCTCTATACCTTTTTTCATCACTGTACATTATAGTTCTATATAAAAACATCATTATTTGTATGGAAAGAATTTCAGGCACTTATTATTCATATTGAGGGTAAAACTCCAGATCACATTTTTCTCTGAACAGTAATTGCTTTTTCATTTCTACTGTTCTTCCCCTTGGTAAATCACAGTCCCATGGTTTACATAGGTCCCACAGTCATATTGGAGGCTCTCACTGGTGGGTACAGTGTAAGACAGCCGTCCAAAGAAGTCTAGGAACATTACTACATCGTTCCTGGGCTGCAATTAGGGCGGCGGAGAGCAGGACCTCTCTTAGGCCTGCCATAGACAGTGAAAATGTATTTCTTGCAACCACGGGTGTTGACAGAGGAATCCCCCCTGCCGAGCAATTGTCTTCTTCAGGCAGGGGGGAGCCTTCCGGGACAGGAGAAGACAGTAATTATTGCTAGTGGCTATAGCAGACACTTGCGATAATCGCAAGTGAATCCAGCAGGCTGGTTGTACCCAAGTTGATTGATTGATCAACTTGGTATATTCAGCCTGCCCATTAATGGTTTAAATCTCGGCTGATTCCTGCTGAACTGGCCGAGATTTGAACCGCGTATGGCCGGCCTTCGCGACTCCTGCCACCTTGCATCATCTTTACACCTATTATAACATTTTCATTGATATTTCAGTAGAAATCAAATCACACATAATTGAAAAGCATTAAAAAAAAACTCATACTCTTTTGTACCAACTCCTTTTAACAAGTGAAATCACCATTCAACAAAGATCATATTTTTCAGGAATGCTAATTTCCAAATGTTTTATTACCATGAACATTTTTAAAGCAATCAGCAGTCTGTGGCTGGATTACTAACTATCTGTGGAACATACATAATTATGAGGTCATCCTGTAAAAGTCATTATTGGTTTTCTGAAGTAGTGTTACATACAGCAAATCCATCTGAAACCTTGGGTTAAAGTGCTACACTTTTGGGAGTGAACAAAGGAAGCAGTTCCTGTAACAAAAAAAACTCCTCCAACACGTTAATTAGGTAATCTTAATGAATGGAATGTCCAGTAAAAAATATATTTTTAATATAAAAGGCCTCCTTGGAGACATTGAGCTAATCCATTTAATCTAAACGATGGTTCTTTGTTCCTAGAATTATCACATTTTGCTGGAATAAACATAATTTAACCATTAAGTTAAAGGAGAACTTTTGGCTGTCAATAAATGGGAGACAAAATAATCAGAAAGTGGATGTTGCGTTTTTTTCTCCAATTTTGGTGGATGGTATTTTGTTGAATTTGACTTCAGTCTGTTACATTTTTAACTTTATTCATAAGAAGTACGTTTTAGCCTTGAATTTGCCAATGCGTGCCTATGGATCATAATAGGACCTAATAATGACTAGTATAGTATTGTCATAACTTTGAAATGCAATAAAAAGTATGCTTATTTCCTGCTAGCTTTACTAACAAAGGTGGTTGGGTAGAAGCATTGGGAGTCACCTATATGCAAAGAAATTTTGTATTCAAATCGCATATTTTTTAAAGTGTCTGTTACCTTAAAAAAAATTGATCTTGTAAAGCATGTTGTACAGCACAGTCCTTGTGCTGTGTAATTTGGCCCCTCCTATAACCTGAAATACCTGGATGATCCTGCCTGGTTCTGCCCTCCCCCTGTAAACTGACCAAGGTTTATCATGGCATCTGAGCACTGACACCATGGTCAGTTTACGTACCTCTGTCATCTGCAGCTCTCCTCTGTCCTCCTCTGTCCTCCTCTCCCCCTCCCTCCCTGCCTGTCAGCTTGTGACAGTGACCACCCCCCTCCTGCTGCTGAAATAACATTTAATGTTTCATATAATTCTGTGTTTCGTTATGCTATGTGTTCCAGTCTCTGTGTTTTATAAAAAAAAAAATGCTGCCTGTACCTGATTTCAGAGCACCTCTCGGCGCTCACGTGACCGGCCACCTCTCTCCTCCTCTCGTCCCGACTGACGTCAGTGAGGGATTCTCAACCCCTTCCGCTCTAGCTGTCAGAACGAGAGGGGAGAGAGGCGGCCAGTCATGTGAGTGCCGAGCGGAGCTCTGAAATCAGGTAAAGATGGCATGTTTTAAAAAAAAACAGAGACTGGGACACATGGCATACCGAAACACACAGGATTATAGAAAGATGTTACAGTGACTTAACAACCACTTGAAGTATTTTTTTCATTGGGCCAGATCAGAAAATAGGAGGAACTGAACATATTGTGTTGTGCATTCCATCTGATGTTTCCTTAGTACTGCTCATGATGAATCTGATCATTGTATTATTGGCACCCCCATGTTTTGTTCCTTCATGTTTTCAGTTATAGTATTTGCTGTATGTTTTTCTTTCACTATGACTGCATTGTCATAATCATATTAAAGTGAAGGGATGAGAAAGAGTGGGAGTTTTTGTTTCCCCTGAAATCTCTGTGATAATTGGGAGGTTTTGGAAGACTGGGAGATTCCCTCTCTATTGTTTTTCTGGGGACAGCCCAAAATTGCAGATTTTCTTTTACTTTCACTTTCAATGGTAAACAAGACAAATAGAAAGGGTAAATCTCCCCATCGGAGGCACAGACAACAATAAAACCCCAATAGGCGTTCTAAATCATCTTAACTCTGTCCTAAACTAAAAAAAAAGTTTTGTCTTTAGTCATTCAATGTACATTAAGATTGTTTTTAAGAGTACAATGGACTTTAAATGGCTCCTGAAGGAAAATCATTTTAATTACCGGTATCCAAAACCTGTTCAGACAGTGGGAAAAATGACAATAAAACCTTCAATGGAACAGTATACAAGTAACTGTTACATACACTTCATGAAATAAACTAAACTACCCAAAATACACCCCCAAAGAAAAACCTAGTAAATAAAGAACAGAAAGAATTAAAGAATTGTTTAAAGTAGATGTAAACCCTCACATCTACCCAGTGAAGTGAACAGCCTCAGATGATACACAGGGATGAAACAAATTCTCCTACAAGTTTTTTACATGTATATCTGCTGTCTTCAACTTTATATACTGTTTAGAAAGCACACATCGTGTTTGAATGTTCACTTCCTCATTCAGCAGTAGCAGTGTAATGTTGGATTACACTGGGAGACAGCTGATTGGAGGAAAGGCACACATCCCCCTCCACATAGGCAGAGACTTCCAGAGCTGTCCTGTGAGTAGAGCAGCTTTCTGCTAATCTATTTATAGCACCCTCCCCGACACAAAATTCAAGCTGGTTTTATCACATGTGTCGGAGAACTTGTCAGAAGTTATCAGGCTGATTACAGAAGAATGGAGCAGGAGAAAGCCATGGGACTTAGCCCTTTGGAGAGAGATAAGAAAACACTGCAGATATATATGCCCAGCTCAAATTTAATGAATCGGGTTTACATCCACTTTAAGCAGGGCTGGCGCAAGGATTTTTGACACCCTAGGCGAAACCTAATTTGGCCACCCCCTTGGCTCCACTCCTGACTCCACCCCCCTTTGCCCATCCCATTTATACCCCACCTTTTTAACCTTCCTAGCGGTATTCCCGAGTCTGGCTCGGGGTTAAATTTCAGCACCAAAAGCGGTAACCCCGAGCTAGACTCGGGCTGCATCGCAGTGATCCAGGCAGAGTTACTTACCTTGTCCCCTGGATCCTGCGATGCCTCTCCGCTGTGTGATCGAGCTGTCTCCTCGCTCGATTCACACACTGCCGAGTGCCGCCGAGCTCCGTTCCCTGCGGCGTTACGACGCACGGGGACGGAGATCGGCGCCAAATTCTAAAAAGTTGAAACACAGTATACATACAGTACACTGTAATCTTACAGATTACAGTACTGTATGTAATAATTACACACCCCCATTGTCCCGAGTGGTCTGCCCAGTGTCCTGCATGCACTTTTATATAATGAAAACTTTTCTTTCTGCCTAGAAACTGGACATTGTCCAAAGCAACCAAAAAGTGTCCCTTTATGTCAAAAGTGGTTTTAGACCAGCTAAAAAACAGTGATAATAAATTAGAATCACTCGCAGAATTAAGCGATAGCGATTTGTGGGGAAATTCGTCATCAAACACTGAAAAACACTTTTATTATTATTATTATATTATTTGTTATAATTATTTTTTAGTTATTTATTTTATTATAATGTATAATTTTGTTTTTTGAACTTTATCATACCCGGGATGTCTACTAGACTCTTGTTTGGACAGATTTAAGTGAGTTATTCCTAAGAATTACAGGCCTGCAATATAAAACGCCAAATTTCCATGCAGAATAATGGTACCGCTTTCATCAGCACCTAAAATCTGACAGAATCATACCGCCAGGGAGGTTAATGAAGCGCCCATCAAATGCCGCCTTACCAGCGCCCATCAATGCAGCCTCACCAGTGCCCATCAAATACAGCCTACCAGCTCCCATCAATTACAGCCTACCAGCGCCCATCAATGCAGCCTACCAGTACCCATCAATTAATGTTTGCTTGCTTCCATTCATTCGGGAGTCATGACACAGACACAGTCCTTCGCTGTGTCGCTGTGCCTCTGACATTATGTGCGAACAGAGCAGTGGCAGCCTGCTGATGCTGAAACTTAGCTGCTTGCTGCAGAGAGAAGAGAGTAGGAACACCAGTGGCCAGGCGCCCTAGGCAGCATTGCGCCCTAGGCAGCTGTCTAGTTTGCCTAGTGGTAGCAACGGCCCTGACTTTAAGCAAATGTCACCTAAGCAGCCCAATCGGGGAAATTAGGTTTTTGCTTTGGCAAATTTTTACTAATGGTAAAATTAGTAATGTTCCCAAACATCTCTATTAGATAATAATATAGGAAGACATTTAAAAAATCTTATATTCTGGATCCAGGGAAAACCTTTTTTTGGCCTCGGGACGCCCTATTGATTTGTTAGGTTGAGTTCTGAAATATTGGCTGGCTGTGAGCCATTTGTGAAATATACTGTATAATGCAGGTAAAACAGAGCCTTCCGGAGAGGCTGCATCTGAGCAGACCTGTAAGACTAATTATGTTTTTTATATTTTTTGGTTGTTAATCTCCAAAGACTATTATGCTTAGATTGCAGCAAAAAACTCATTACAAGTAAATTCTAATCTAAGGTCAAGAAGTTTACCTTAATATGTGTTGTTTTAATTACCTACTGTTGCTTTGTCTCTTTGGATTTGCAGCACTGTTTTACATTGTATTTGTCCTATGATGTTTATAGTTTAAATTACTAACTAAATGGCATGTAGTTTGCTAACACAACTTGTATCATAAATAATTTCTATTTTATAAAAGACATTTTTTTTTCACCTTTTTGTTGTTCTTTGTGCATCTAAGTGCTGCTGACCTACTACGGCCTGTTTACAAGCACTTTCTATCTACGTACATGCAATCCAGCAATGGCTACATGGTATTTCTCAGTAACAACTGTGAATCATGCCTGTATAATGTATACTTGTAGCCTCCATCAGGATAATGTTAAAGTGGTTGTATTTTGTAACTTTTACCTACAGGTAAACCTATAATAAGGCTTACCTGTAGGTAAAAAGAATATCTCCTAAACCTGTACGGTTTAGGAGATATTCCCCCCCGCAATGAGCCGCTGACTGCAGTGGCGCATGCGCACAGGGGATTCTCGGCTAAAGGCCGGCAGCCGCCAGACCTTGCTGATGCGCGGGAGTGACGACATCGCCGCTCCAGCCACTCACAGCGCTGGAGCGGCGATACCTGGAAGACACGCCGAGGCAAGATGACATCTCCCTCGGCGTGGACCAGGTAAGTTCCCGACGCCTCGTTCTAAGGTAAGTATTTCATAATGAGCTAGTATGCGGTGCATACTAGCTCATTATGCCTTTTGCCTTTCAGGTATGAAAAAAAAAGTAGGAGCGGGTATACAACCGCTTTAAGAGAAATTAGGCTTCATGCACAAGGCCTTATAGGAGCCATACGGCATGCAGAACCTGTGCAATCACTTTCCAGGGGCCTGTTGCGGTCACAAACAGCCTATCATTGGGATGAATTAGAAGCTGCGGCTGTGTGCTGGTTGTTGAGTACGGCACCCACATGCGCACGGACATTAGCTCCAAACCACCATTGTCTGCGTTCAGTGCTCAACCCCTCCGCACATTACCCTATACAGTGACACTTTCTAATTAATCTCAACAGCCTACAGTTCCTAAGAAAATGATTACACAGGCTACTGTATGTAGGCTGTATGGTCCCTATACGGCTGTAGGCGTGAAGCCTTAGGATCCTTTCACACGGGCAGATCCCGTGATGATCCGCCCCGTGAACATCCGCTTGCTCAGTGGGGATCACTCCATTGATCCCCGCTGAGCTGGCGGATGACAGGGCGGTCTCTGCACACTGTGCAGGGACCACCCTGTCAGATCTCCGCTCTCCTCTATGGGGGGATCGGATGAACATGGACCGTCTGTCCGTGTTCATCCGATCCGCTCTGCAGACGGATGGAAAAATAGGATTTTACTCCGTCTGCAGAATCGGACCATAGCGGGGACGGATGATATCAGGTGTCAGCGGACCATTGGCCTTTTCTTGTTTTACCGTGTTTTAGTAGACACATGGAATTGTTTATTTCTTAGTAAAAAAAAGCTGCTAATTATTAAATTTCTGACCTGCAATGCAAACAGTGGCCAGAGTGGAGGGGAAGGGTGGGGCGGGGAGGAGATGGCTCACACACTAGGAACTGACAGCAGGGAGGGAGGGGGGAAGGGGGAGAGGGAGAGGCTCTGAACACAGCGGGATGATAGGGGGGCATGTTAACTGACTATGGTATCATGGATCAGCAGCCATGATTACCATGGTCAGCACACACAGGGGGACACAGGAACAGGCAGGATCAACCAGGTATTTTACAGCATAGAGAGGGACAAATAACACTGCACGAGCACTGTGCTGTTTAACATGCTTTATTTGCACCACTTCCGGGTGCAGACTCCCGCCCCTTCCCGTCAACCTCCCCCCCATTGTGTTCTGGGAAACACTCGGCTCCCAGAACACAACGGGGACCAGTGAGGACGGCGTAGCGCGACTCGCGCATGCGCCGTAGGGAACCGGGCAGTGAAGCCGCAGTGCTTCACTTCCCGATTCCCTCACCGAGGATGGCAGCGGGGGAAGCCGAGAGCCGAGCGGTAGCTCGGCTTCGGCTGCCGACGTCGCGGGCGACCTGGACAGGTAAGTGTCCTTTTTTTAAAAGTCAGCAGCTGCAGTATTTGTAGCTGCTGGCTTTTAAAAAAAAAAATCCGGTGAACCTCCGATTTAACTATACACAGGCAACCTCTGCATGTGTGGGCAGGGGAGGTGTGCCCCTCCAATCAGCTTTCTCACAGTCTCTCACAGTGTCTAGCAATAATGCCCTCCTACAGGGGAACCGGGGAGAGAAAAAGCTAACAGATGTGCACTTTCTAAACAGTATATAAAGATGAAGACAGAAGATATACATGTAAAACTTATATAGGGAGATTTGTTATATCTCTGTGTATGATCGGAGGCTGCTCACTTCACTGGGTATATGTGAGGGTTTACATCCACTTTAAGCCCCATCTTCATAGAAAATGCTCAGCTAGACCAAGCATGCATGTTTACAAAGCACCCAGCCAGAAACACCTGTAGTTTAACATGTAAAATGGAAACAACCTTTTATGTTCAAGATAAGGTCAACTGTGTTGCCATGTGTAAAACATGCCATGTGCTTTGTTCTGTTTGCTACCAAATTCTATTTCTGCTAAGGTAAGACACACAGGACTCATTTACATTAAGGTGAATCGTCACATTAACTATGATATGGATCTGTCTGCCAAACACATAAATCATAAAGGAACAGATGGCTTGTAAAATAAAGAGAGAGGGTGGATAGTAAATTACTTACTTGTTTGTTGTCTTTTTCATTTTATTCATTTATTTTAATATGATGCTGTAAAATAAAAACACTTTATTCTTGCACAGAGAAAATATGGAAATAATCAGACATCCCTCTGAAGGGCATACGCTGGAGGGAAAGTACCTTTATTTGCATTTTGTCATTAAAACAGAGAGTGACTAAACAAGCAAACAGGTGGTAAACAGAGGACCTATATTTATTACAAGGGTTTTGTAACATGTGCATCGAGCTGGCTGAAAGCATTGTATTAGCACAGGTATAAACAGGGCCAGATACACAGAAAGGCAACATAAGTCAGAGCCTAAAAGAGCAGGATTTTAGGGAGGCACCACAGTTGAGTATTGTCTGGGATACTGTTTTTATTTGTACCAACAGTTAAATGACTTAAACTGACTTTTTGGTATTTCTAAAATTGTACCTTTCAGTGCCCTCGCCTCCCTGATGCAAGAGTTAAAACAAATGCATGACCAAAACTTTAGTTTTCGCTTTGGATAGCGTGGGGAAAAATTAAAACTTCTGTCTGGTTTTATTGCCGCCCTGGGCTCCATTAGAGCGATTTTTCCTTTACTTCCTGTCCCAGGGACAAACTTTTCACCAGGCAGGAAGTGAATAAAACAATTCAATAGCAAAATAGACAGAAAAAACACTTTTTTTGGCCACACCCCAGATGATGCAACTTCTTGCGAAACGCGTCAGCACTTTCCACTGTTGCCACTGATAATTTATGAAGTGCTTTTTATGACCACCTGAATGTAAGTGTATCTACCTACATTAAAATATACTTTTTAAGCAGTATTACGCTATGTGCCCTTCTTTTTCCTTTATATTTGGCTTTCATTTTGGCACACCATCATTGGGCCATCATCTTTCAAGTTTTCATTCACCCTCCTACTGTGGGTTGCTGTGAATGACGCTCCATGGGCGAATCATCAGCTGCGGATCCTTCAGGGATATACATCCAAAGTCTAAGTTGACCCTCTAGACGTACGTTTAGTAGTATCCACAGAGTCCGGTAAGCCTCCTCTTTATTGGTGGTGTTTTTTTTTCACATGTTCATTCAAGATTGTTTGGCACTGGTTAACTATTATGAACATATTTTGGAGTACTGTTGGAACACTATTGGAATATTTATACCATCACAAACTTACTTTGATATCATTCACCAGAGACGTTCCAGTTAGTTTTTCACTATGATGGACTATTAACACTTGAATCGAGAGATTTTTCGTTTTTTCTTTTCTGTAGGGTGTTATTCATTCATTTGTTTATTCACATTCATTAGCGCTACAATTTATTTGTTATTTTGTATATGCACCTTTTTTGTTTATTGGTTTTGTAGCTGCTTTCCTCTTTTCATTAGCAGCGTGGAAATTTTTGTATTTGTTTTTTTACATTAGGTAGGGTAAGGGTAAAACCTTTTTCCTCACTTCCTGTCTGGTATAATGTTGTCCCCAAAACAGGAAGTGTGGCAATTTTTTCTTAAGGGACCCTAACCCTTCCCCATTCTGTCCAAAACTAAGAAAAATGTTTTTGCTTTAGATACATTTTAAATGCCCATTTTCTCTAGGTAGATTGGAATAGGCACAACATTTACCTTGCTCTTCCAGCCGGTACTCTTTTTGGCGTCCTCATTTACAATGCTTGACCAGCGTACCTGATGAGGTTGGAGAGCTATGGCTGGTTGAACAGGGAAGAGAAGTGGCTTTGAGGGACTGGTGATATAGCAGGAAATAAGCTGAAGGAGTGAGAACTAGATAAATATTTCACCTTCTTATCTGCTAGACTAGGTGGAGTTGGGTTATGGGATTCAGCATTAACTCCACACCAAAAAATGTTGCATGCAGTGAAGGGTTAAACCTCCGTTAAGTTTTAATTGGTGTTTTTTGTCCTCTGAGAAATTTCCCATACTTTAATTTCTTGATGAGCACATTGGAAGTGGGGGGATCATCCCCAACTGGAACGTAGAAAGAAATCTGATAAATGTTCTAAAAAGGAACACAAGGGGGCGCCAGCTAAATTACCTATGCTACATAAGCGTATATTTACATTTATCTAGGGGGATAGGGGCTAACTCTTGCGGATGGTGCATTACCATTTGTATGCGCCACAATTACAATTGTTGTTTGATAAAAGTTCTAAGCCTTTCTCATCCTAACCAAGATTAAAAAAAAAAGTTAAGGCAGCAGTTGGACTTTAATGAGAGAGCAACAGACTTGCCCAACAGCATCTGAAAACCACTAATGTGTAGCAAACGAAGAAAAAAAGTAAATGGCACACAACATATTATTACGTTATAATAGCTAGGACGGTATTCGTGTATTCCAGTCAAGTATTCATGAGTCATTTATTTGTGGGATTATGTGACTATACTAGCATTACCAACAGATACAGTTGTGATTAGTAAATATGACTTTTGTTATTCCTGCCTAAGACTCCTGTTGTGTGACCAGCCCAAAGCTATCCATCCTTCTACATACCTATTATTGCCTCCATGTATTCTATTCTGTTACTTTATAGTATTTCATACTTTTATTAGAACTACCTAGTGTAGTTACTGAGGTCCAGTGGCAGCTGGTGGAGTTTTCCTCTGGGGGGTGGCAAACAAGCACTTCCCCCTCTGGGGGGCGCTGGCGAACCCCCCCCGGGGGCCCGTGGCACGGGACTGACAGACATCCACCCCCGAGTGCACTCTCTGCACTCTCTGCGCCCCCGAGCCCATCCTATTTTGAAGTCTATTAGAGCCTCTAGCCGGGCACATGGATAGGTGCGGCAGGGATGGGGGGGGGGGCGTCTGTGTACCCACAATGCACGGGCTGCCACTGCTGGGGTAATTAATCGTTGCAAATGAACAGCAAACTAGTAAAAAAATGTATGAAGCAGGCTTAGTTAGTTATTTAGTTCAAAATGCAATTACTACTCCCTAAGCACAGATTTAAATTTACAGTCAAATGCGGAAAATGTTTGATCATGATTGGTTACATGGGTTACTACATTTTGGGCATTGACAATTTGCACTAGCTTATTAAACAAGTTTGTATAATGAATGACCCAAGTTCACTAGTTATGGTATGTTATGTAATGTTATGTAGGCTACCCCAATAAATGGTGGGGCGCACCGTTTTCTATCTCTTACTAGGTTGGAGCAAAAATAATTTTGTTTTTATTTTCTTCTTCCCTTCCATATGTCTGACCTGGTAACCTTGCACATTGCTTGCCCTACACCTTCTCAGCAGTACATGTCTAGCAATGACATATTAGCCTAGTTACAGCTAAATGACAAGCGGTGCTACCTTTGGCGCCTGAGCTTTATAGCCATTGTGAGAAATAAAGCATATCAATTAAAAGTTAGTGGACATCAATCACTCCCTAGTGAGGAGACTTTAGCAATATCCACGCTAGTACAGTCCACCCAACAGCACACAAATCAGCTTTTCATATAGGAGTTAGACACTTAGTGCTACCAGTGTATTTAATTACTGTGAAGGACAGATGCTCACTGAAAGGCTCCAGATGCAAATAATCCTCCAGCTGCAATAGCATTTAAGTCTACAAGCATCCCACCTGCTGTAATCGTGTCATTACTTGAGATCAAGACATTGTAATCAAGGGTCTTTTGCTCCAGGCTGACCAAATGGGGGGGAAGTAACTCATAAGAACATATTACCGTATATACTCGAGTATAAGCAGACCCGAATATAAGCCGAGGCACCTAATTTTACCACAAAAAACTGGGAAAACGTATTGACTCGAGTATAAGTCTAGGGTGTCCATCTGCATGCCTCATTTTGCCTCACCGTGTCTATGTGCATGCCTCACTGTGTCCATGCCTCACTGTGCCCATGCCTCACTGTGCCTATGCCTCACTGTGCCCATGCCTCACTGTGTCCATGCCTCACTGTGCCCATGCCTCACTGTGTCCATGCCTCACTGTGCCCATGCCTCACTGTGCCCATGCCTCACTGTGCCCATGCCTCACTGTGCCCATGCCTCACTGTGTCCATGACTAGACTGACGTTTAACATGGGAGTCTATGGAAGGGGTGTATGTGTGCCAAGTTTTGGGTCCAGGGGACCTACGACCGGTCGGTAGCAGGTCCCCAAAGTCACCAGAGACATTACTGTTTAACATTGGAGTCTATGGAAGGGGTGCCCGGATTTGAAAAATCGGTGCTCCCCGGCCGTAGGTCCCCCGGACAACAAACTTTGCACACTTGTAGAGGAAGAGTGGGGGCTACATGTGTGCTGTCCGGTTCTAGGTCTCCAAAGTCCGGGAGATCAGGCGCAAAAAGGTGACTTGAGTATAAGACAGGGGGGGCATTTTCAGCACAAAAAAAATGTGCTGAAAAACTCAGCTTATACTCGAGTATGTACGGTAATTGAGCCGGAACAACAAGAGTATTAAAAAACGGTGTATCAAAACCCCTTAAGGACCAAAGAATAAAAGGAAAGTCTTCCATTTTAAATAACTTTTTTACATTTATAGTATGTGCAAAGGAAATCAGCTTAATATTAATTATTTTATTCATACATGTTATTTATAGGATCATTCATAATTCTACACTGTATGTATATGGGTGTGATACCATTTGGTGAGCACATAGGAATGGTTTTCTGGTTGTGCCTCGCTGGTCCCCATTTGTCACTGAAAGTCTACCTGGCCAAGCTGTCTCAATAAAGAAAGACTGCCAGTGATCTATAATTTTGTAAAACATTCACAATGTTCTTGGTACCTAATGACCCGCTTAAGGTGTTTAAAATGCTTAAAGAGATTGTAAAATCTCATGTTTTTTCACCTTAATGCATTAAGGTGAAAAACCTTCTTTGCTGCAGCTGCCCCCCAGAGCCCCCCTTTTTCTTACCTGATCCCGATCCGATCCAGCGATGAGCATGAGTCCAGCAGCTCGAGCCGCTGTCTCTGTCCTCATTGGATAGAGTAATAGCAGTGGCTCCCACTACTGTCAATCAAATCCAGTGACACGGGAGCGGAGGGGTGGGGCAAAGTCCCACTGTCTGTGTGTCAATGGATACAGCAGTGGGACTCGGGAGAGCACCTGCACGAGTGCCCCCATTGGGTGGGGCACCAGATGACGGGGAGGAGCCAGGAGCGCCGGCAGGGCACCCCAGAAGAGGTGGATTAGGGCTGCTCTATGCAAAACCCTTGCACAGAGAAGGTAAGTATAACATGTTTGTTTTTTGTTTTTATTTGAATCTTTAAAACTCCTTTAAACATTTTTTACCTTAATGCATTTCCTTCATTGAAGCAGAACTTTACTCATAACATTGTGATAACAAACAATGTTATTTAGCAAGGAACATACATTCCACACTAAGAATTATGCAATCAAAATTAGTGTGTGCTGTACATTGCCTCCAGCATTGCTCCTGTTTCTTCTTGCTTGAGGCTGCATTTTGCTGAAACCCAGAGCCCATGAACAGCAGTAAATCATAAAGCGTAACTAAACCCAAAGGTTTCAAAAAACAGTTACTTTCCTGGAATGTCGGGATTGCTAACTGTTACATTTGCTTGTGTCCTCAACCAAACTGTCAAACAATCAAATGGCTGGTGTCCTAACTGATCACAGGTGCAGCACCATGGCAGTTGCAGATCAAACAGAAGCAGCTTCATTGTCTGTAAACTATAAGAGGGTTTAATTCCACTTTAAGGCTGTCAGCAGATCGGCTTCTACAAACTCAGCAGTGCCTAAAAAATGCCTAAAAATTAAGATAAACTGAGCATGTGCACAGTTTTTAAACAGTATAGGCACTTTCTTTTTTTATTATTATTATATAGCTATACCTGCAAAAGGGGCCAGCCTGAAGTGATCTAGCAGGATTTAATTTTCTTACTAAAGTTCCACTTAAAGTAAAAAAAAAGAAATCAGTGTGTATAAGGCCCTCTCACCCCCCTTTTTCTTACCTGAGCCTAATCTCGATCCAGCACTGTGCCCATCTGAAGAAGCTCTCTCCTCTTCTCTCACAGGGATTTCTATGAGCAGCGGGAGCCATTGGCTCCCACGCTGTCAGTCAGATCCTGTGGCGAGGGAGCTGGGGACAGGGCCAAGCCTCGCTGTCTGTGTCTATAGACACAGACAGAGTGGCTCGGGATCGAGCCCGGAGGTATGCCTTAATAGGAAGTGTCTTCTAAAGGTGGCACACAAAAAAGAGGATCCGGGAATGCCGGTGGGGACCCGAGAAGAGGAAGATCAGGGCTGCACTGTGCAATTCCATTGCACAGCATAGGTAATTTTAACAAGTTTGTTATTTTAAAGGAAAAAACGCTTTAAGCTTTAGGGCACATGAGGAACTCTTTTAATCCATAAGACGAAAGTGGAGCTGTTTTACTCAAAATAATAATGTGATTTGACATATGCTCTACCTTAAAGCGGTATTAACCACTTGTCTTAACTGACAATTACCCGGTCATGTGTCGCTGTACCCAAATAAAATTGATGTCTTTTTTTTTTCCCACAAATAGAGCTCTCTTTTGGTGGTATTTGATCACCTCTGTGGTTTTTATTGTTTGCTCTATAAACAAAAAAAGAGCGACAATTTTGAAAAGAAAAAAATATATATTTTACTTTTTGCTATAATATATTCAGTATCTAAAATAAAGTTCTAAAAAACATTTTTTTCATCAGTTATGCCAATATGTATTCTTCTACATATTTTTGGTTAAAAAAAAAATCACAAATAGCGCCTGTAAAGCGCCTGTTAACGCTTCCCCTGCATCCCCAGTGCTTCCACACTGGGGCGGTGCGCTAGCAGGACGTTAGAAAAAGTCCTGCAAGCAGCATCTTTCGGGCGGTGGAGGAGTGGTGTATGGTTGAGAGCACAACCAATACAACAGTTATATTCCTGACACATGCTGGGAATGTAACTGTTGTTTGAACCGTTAAATCCATGGGTTTATACAGTATCTCCCAAAAGTGAGTACTTTTATGTTTTTGTAAATATTTAATTATGCCTTTTCACGTGACAACACTGAAGAAATTACACTTTGCTACAATGTAAAGTAGTGAGTGTACAGCTTGTATAACAGTGTCGATTTGCTGTCCCCTCAAAATAACTCAACACACAGCCATTAATGTCTAAACCGCTGGCAGCAAAAGTGAGTACACCCCTAAGTGAAAATTTCCACATTGGGTCCAATTAGCCATTTTCCCTCCCCAGTGTCATGTGACTCGTTAGTGTTACAAGGTCTCAGGTGTGAATGGAGAGCAGGTGTGTTAAATTTTTATGTAACCGCTCTCACTCTCTCATACTGGTCACTGGAGTTGAGTTATTTTGAGGGGACAGCAAATTTACACTGTTATACAAGCTGTCACTACTTTACATTGTAGCAAAGTGTCATTTCTTCAGTGTTGTCACATGAAAAGATATAATAAAATATTTACAAAAATGTGAGATTTTATATATATATATATATATATACATATATATATATATATATATATATATATATATATATATATATATACACACACACACACACATATATATATATATATGCAAACATGTAATTGAAGTATTGAAGTGCCATTTTTCTGTAAGTCATAGTTTCTATAGAGTAGGGCTTGTCAACCAATGAGAAAGTGGTCCCGGATGCACAGTTCACCCAGGGGCAAAAGAAAAAAAAATGATTTCATGGCTTCGCCTGCCATCCCAAAATGAAGAATTACGATACCCAGTTTTTGTGAGTTTGTGATGGAAACAAGACAAATATAAAAAAAAAAAGTGGGGTACCCACCTTCTAGTATGTGGACTATGCTGCTAGCCAAATTGTATGTTTAAAGAAAGTTTATCGAATTTACAAATTCATTAGAAATGTACAAGTAAAAAAGAGGGATTGGGGAATGGATCCAATTACATAGAAGGGAACAACAATAAGAGCTCCGGTGTACAAATTATAATGGTATTACAGTCATGTGTCACAATAACCATATACAGGTCACCACTATGGGTTGGCATGTATATGTATCTCCGACGCGTTTCGATCATTAATAATGTGATGGTCTTCCTCAGGGGGTATCATGTAGACATCTTGCGTGAAATACCATATGTGCTAAACCAGAGTATATAAAAACACGGTGGATAATTTCTCCATGAGGACCAACCAGCAAGAAGAAGCAAAGAACCCAGGATCTGACTTTTTATAGGCTATTTTCAAAAGTGTTTAGGTGTATATCATTTCCCTGCTACTTAGTAACAGTCTCCTTCTAACAATGCATATCATCAAGGATCTGGTCTGTAAGAAAATTCAGTCCAAATGTCTATCCTTTTATTGGGGATCACTGAAAGATGTCCCGTTTAGCTGCATGGGTCCTGTCTATGTTGCAGTCTGCTTGTCCAAATGGAAATGCTTTTTTACTTGTACTTTTCTAATGAATTTGTAAATTCGATATCCATGTATAATAAAATTATCTAATACTTTTATCATGAGTCGATACATCATTCAAGCTGCGCACAAGCCACTGGGAGTTTCTTTCCTTTTTCTTTAAACAAGACAAATATATTCCTCAGTGCTTTGGTTTAGAGAGGAGAGCTTTTTGATTGGTTAGCCCACCATGTCCAGACTTTTAAAAGTACATTTAGGCTTATGTGATGCTGTTTGTAAATATATAACAGATACAGTATTAAAATCTATTTATTAAAACAGAGGTAGGCAGGTCTCCGATCAGCCAAAATTCACGATGTGCTGCTGAAGAGCTGCCCACTCACAACCATGTACAGAAACACAAAGATGTGGCTGGGTCTCCATTAGGGTGAGTCATAACATGGAATACTGTCTTGGACATGGCACATTTATTTATTTTTTGTATCAAAAGTGCAACAGAAAATGACATAAATCTGTACATGAAATAGAAAATCCCTTTATTGGTAGATTTTTCAGTTTCCCGTATGTGTACGTTAACATAAAACATATGGAGTCAATATAAGATACATGTGGCATGATTTTTTGATACACAGCAGAAGGAATTTTATTGGATTTTACAAGTAACTAATTTGCTGGGCATTGCCCTGCATTAGTTTAATCTGGAACATGTTCGTTCCCTATGGAAAATGTTACTGAACACCCTGCCGATGCTTCACATTTAATTTAAATATTGGCATTAAGCATAGCAGTAAACTGAAGCTGCAATTACCATCTGGGCTTTGCTACTTCAAAATGTCCTTTGAGGTCAAGTGCAGAAATTGTGATTAGAGAAATAAAATGTACAAGCAGTAACGGAAGCATCAGTGATCCAAAAAAAATGTACAATCACTTTTAAAATACGAAAGCCCTAATTTCTTCTCTACTCGGTTAGATGTAAATGTAATAAACGTTATCAGTAAATGCTGCTATAAATATGAATAATGTTTTTAGATTTGCAAAATCCTAGCTTTGTAATAAGTGTCATTTTATGTACTGCTCCTAAATTACTTGAAATTCCTATTTAATAAGTAAATGTGCTCAGACCATAAAACACTTGCCTTAGCTTGTAAAAAACATAATGCAGTATTACCGGTAGTTTTTGCATTACTTAGGATAAGAATGTAATAGGGACAAAGGATTTTGAGATATACAGAGGATATACATTATATTGTAGACCCAATAAAATGAAGGGATCATTGGAATAAACATTTGAAGATTGTAGTTACTAGTAGCTGAAATGTCTATTGTTCTCGGGTTCAAAAGTATTATGACAAGCTATTTCTCAGGTTTTCTAATGTAGAAGTTAGTTGGGCTGCAATTGCTTTATTTAGAAGTCCAGGGTGGCGAGACAAGTCAGGATAATCATTTAATTGTCACTTTCGGTGACTAGATTCAAACACTTATGAAAACAAGATGTTCTCATGCTTATATCGACCCAAAGCATAACAAACTTTTTAACTTTGTGTTGTATGTAATAATAAAATATTTGCTTTTTTATATACTTAATTATTGGTATTTGTTGCTTGCTGGCACCCTTTAAAATCCCTCAAAAAATCCATTTGTTCATACCTGAATCTTTTCTTAGTTGGGCTTCAGTTACTTTATTTAGGTTTTTATTGTTTTTCAGTAAATAATCAAAACTAATATAAAAGGCTCAAGCTTACAGTAAAAAAAAAAAACAGCTTATTTAAATTTACAGCAGCAAATTAACATTGACATTTCCAAATATTAACATTACCATATCATGTGTTTTTGTTACCATGATCCATTGGCTTCCTTAATTCTACAGGCAGTCCCCAAGTTACGAACGCATTAGGGACTGTAGAATTGTTTGTAAGTGGAATGTGTTCGCAAGTCGGAATACTGCTTGTAAGTGTAACTTCCGCCTGTGCAAGGATGTGGCATGTTCCGGGTGCTTCTGGGGCTCTTCTGGCCATGCAGTATATGAAGTACTGCTGTGTGGAATGTGGAAAGATAGCTGCTCGGGGGTATCCAGGACCAGCGTGGAGCACAAGCAGAAGGGATTGAGGCCGTTCGTAAGTAGGAGTCGTTGGTAAGTCGGGCGTTCGTAAGTCGGGGACTGCCTGTATTCATTAACCACTTGCCTACTTGCCACTTTCACCCCCTTCCTGCCCAGGCCAATTTTCAGCTTTCAGCGCTGTCGCATTTTGAATGACAATTGTGCAGTCATGCAACATTGTACCCAAACTAAATTGTTATCATTGTTTTGGGACAGATAGAGCTTTATTTTGGTGGTATTTAATCACCACTGGGTTTTTTATGTTTTGCTAAACAAACAAAAAAAAAGCCCAAAAATTTGGGGGAAAAAAAGTTTTTCTTTGTCTCTGTTATTTGTAAATAAGTAATTTTCCTGCTTCATTGATGTGCGCTAATGAGGCTTCACTGATATGCTGCACTGATAGACTGCACTGATGGGCACTGGTGAGGCGACACTGATGGGCACTGATAGGCGGTAATGATAAGCGGCACTGATAGGCATGACTTATAGGCGGCACTGATTAGCACTGACAGGCATCACTGATGGGCACTGATTGGCAGCACTGGTGGGCACTGATTGGCAGCACTGGTGGGCACAGATTGGAGCTGCGCTGATCATCAGGACACTGATGATCAGTGCCCTGATTTTCAGTGCAGATGACCGCTATGTTGATTTTCCCGGTTTTCGGCTCTCCTCTCCTCATGCGCTGTCAGCGTGAAGGGAGGATTGCTGAAATTCAGTATATACAAATCCTGTTTATATCCGTGATCAGCTGTGATTGGACGCAGTTAATCATGTGGTAAATCATGTGTGAACAGAGCCTAACATCAGGCTCAGACTGGAAATCTGAATGTACTGGAGATTTTCGGAAAGGCTGCATCCTGTGGACAGTCATATTTCAATAAAACATAAAAGTTTTCTGTAATTAAAATATGGCAATCAGGTGCAGGCATTTGGTGAGCTCCGAGAACAGTGCTGATAGAAAATGCTACGTAGAGAATGAGTTAAATCAAAGAGGCCGCTTGCTGTGTGATTTCTTACATATATGCCTTTGTAACACATTTTTTTTTGCTGTTTTTTTGTGACTAAATTAATGTTCTTTTTTGCATCCATAGCAATCATTTTCCACTAGGTAAAATTGTGACAAGCAATTACTTTACTAAAATCTTTTCTATTTGTTTTAATAATTATATGCTTGTGAGGCTGTTTTTGTTTATCAAGCTCATGTGTATGGATGCAGGAAAGAGAGAAAAGAGTTTATTAAGAAAAAATCCACATTAAAAATAATTTAGTTTTAAAATATTGTGTCCTGAAATATGAATGATGCAGAATACAGTAAACCCACCTGTTTTAGGAAGAGGAACTTGTACGTTGATTCGTAGAGCCCTGGCTAACCACATAGGATTGCCACCTGTTAAGGATTCACCCGGACAGTCTGGGTTTTGAATCATGTGTCATGGGTTTCAGGTGGACTGAAACCCAGACACATTGTTCAGACCGGGCTGTGGCTCCCCAAGTAACCAAGATAGTCACACACAAATCTGTTGCTGCCCTGGAGCTGTGGGCGACTGCCTGGTGGGCAGGTTTGCATTACTGGGGGGGCAGGGTGCTGATGTCAGCAAGAGTAATTTGGCCACACCCACTGTTTGCTGCGGCACATTATGCACACCGCATTACCACTCTCCTTGGGGCACCCAAAGGTGTCTCAGGCTGCTAAAGTTTTCGGGTTTGGCTTTAAGAAAAGGTACAACCCTATATCCACACCCCCTGATAAACACTAACAGTAAAAATTTGCAGGGTGGGTTCTTCCTTCTGTGCATGACTATAACTGATAGTAGGTCTTGTCATGGTTGAAGTTACACAAGATTTGTGGCTTTCTGGATAGGACAATCAGGGTATTTTTTGGCATGTAACAGGGTATTAGGGCCCATTGACTTTCCTTTGGTGAAGTGCAGTTCATGTTGGTACCACCAGATGTCCCCATATGTCCTTATTTAATCTACAGCAAAAAAAAATTAAGGGGGGGAACACTGTGGACTCTTATGTAAAGGGGAACTCTGTTTCTGCTCACCAAACCTCCCACTTACATCAGAGTTCTCAGCAGTCCCCCTTAAATTAGGGTTCCCAAAGCCCCCCTTACAACAGAGTCCACAGGGCACCCCTTACATCTGAGTCCCCCTTACCTTAGTGTACTCACTCAATTAGAGGCAGGAGAGAGATGGGAGGGAGGTCGAAGACTTTAGTCACAGACAGTGGATGGTGAGCTCACTCACCCGAGGATGGAGGCTCAGGCATAGACACCTTTCATCCACAATATATCTGCCGGTTGCTGAGCTTCAAACTTCCAGTCCACACATCCTTTTCCTGAGGCACAGAACGCCGGGGATTGGTGTGTGGGTGGGCAGACAGAGGGGTAGGGGTGGGAGGAGGAGGAGCAGATCAAGCCCTCTCTCCTCTTCTGCATGGGGGTGGGGCCCATGTGCACACCTATGCTCTCTGCGGTTGTGGTACTTGGTTACTTTGAGAGTCACAGTCCATTCTGAATATTGTGTCTGGGTTTCAGGTGGCCTGAAACCCAGACAAGCAGTTTAAAACCCGGACTGTCCAGGGGAATCCCGAACGGGTGGCAACCCTAGCTAGACACTGGACCCTTGCAAGATTTTGCTGACTGTTTTGGATGCATATCTGATATAAAAGTTCACAACCAGCATTACAGGAGAGAGAGCTGTGGGAGAATAGATTCAAGTTCTTATGGTGGCACTGCAGGAAGCCAGAATGTAAAGTTTAGAACACTAATCATTTGGGGGTATACTTCACACTGGGGGTGGGAAAAGAGAAGGAAAGTTTCTTCAGCAGAGTAGCTGAGAGATCTCAATTAAAACGATACTAAACATACAGTGTTTAACCACTCGCCGACCGCCACATGCTGATTTACGTTGGCAGAATGGCAGGGGCAGGCAAATGGGCGTACCTGTACGTCCCTTTAAATTTGTGGAGCGTGCCCGCAGGTCCCGAGAACTCGATGTTCGCTGGCGGCCCGCGATCGTGACACGGAGCAGCAGAACGGTGAGATGCCCATGTAAACAAGGCATTTCCCTGTTCTGCCTAGCAACATGACAGGGATCTACTGCTCCCTGTCACACTGAGCAGACTGCTAAACAATCACTGAGACAGCACATACATTTACTTACCGTCTCTCTGTTAGATAGAGAAACCCCCGAAAAAAACGATAGTACACTCACGCTAGCACCTACCTAGGAGGGCGCTACATCATTATTTTATTTTATTTTATTTATTTTATTTATTTTTTTAGTTTAAGTTGGCTGACAACGGCTTTCACTTTTTTTCACACTGTAAAAGTATCTGGAGGAGGTTCTGCCAATCACAGGCTGTGTCATGCCCCTCCAGCCTGTGTCTATGGTATGTATGTGTTGGGACTAACTGGGGAGAATCATCCATCAATCACCTTGTATCCCCACCCCCATAGTGTTTAGCAATAGGAGGACATGGAGGATGAAGGAGAGAGAAGTGTCATTTACCACTGTTCATCATCACAGACTGTGGAAAATTTAGCATTTCATTTGGAAATCAAGGTCCCAGAGTCTGGAGGAAGAGTGGAGAGGCACAGAATCCAAGTTGCATGAGGTCTAGTGTGAAGTTTCCACAGTCAGTGATGATTTGGGGAGCCATGTCATCTGCTTGTATTGGTCCACTGTGTTTTATCAAGTCCAAAGTCAGCGCAGCCCTCTACCTGGAAATTCTAGAGCACTTCATGCTTCCCTCTGCTGACCAGCTTTATGGAGATGTCGATTTAATTTTCCAGCAGGACTTGGCACCTGCCCACACTGCCAAAAATACCAATACCTGGTTTAATGATCATGGTATCGCTTGATTGCCCAGCAAACTTGCCTGACCTAAACCCCATAGAGAATCTAGGAAGATGAGAGTCACCAGACCCAACAATGCAGACGAGCTGAAGGCCGCTATCAAAGCAACCTGGGCTTCCATAACACCCGACAGTGCCACAGGCTGATCACCTCCATGCCACGCCACATTGATGCAGTAATTCATGCAAAAGGAGCCCCGACCAAGTATTGAGTGCATACTATACTGTACATGGACATACTTTTCAGTAAGCCAACATTTCTGTTTTTAAAATCTTTTTTTTTTATTGGTCTTATGTAATATTCTAATTTACTGAGATACTGAATTTTGGGTTTTTACTAGCTGTAAGCCATAATCATCAAAATTCTAAGAAAGTAATGCTTGAAATATATCACTCTGTGTTTAACGCATCTACATAAAATTTTTCACTTTTTGAATAGAATTACTGTAATACATTAACTTTTTGATGATATTCTAATTTTATGAGATGCACCTGTATGTGCCATGTGTAGGTGTTAAAGCCCACCCTTTTGGAACTGCGCATATGTGTTACGTGAGTGTCATGCCTCGTACACACGGTGGGATTTCCGACCGGAAAAAGTCAGTCGGGAATCCCGATGGGAAAAAAGAGATCTGGTTCTCTTTTTTTTGCCGGCGGTTTTTGGCAGTTTTCTCGTCGGAAAAACTGTGAGGGAGCATACACACGGCCGGGATTCCCGGCCACAAGCTCTCATCGCAGTTTTCCCGTCGGAAAACATGGTTGTGTGTACGAGGCATGAATCTATTACATTATGCATTATGCATGGGTTGTGAAATCAGTGCAAGGCAAGAATTCCTAATAGTGGTGCCTGGTGTCACTCAAGACAGAAAGTGAGGAGTAATGTCCCCATTAGGGACACAAATAGCAATAAAGCACATATTGGAGGAATGGGGATTGGTTGTAGCCTCTGTCAATTTTTATTGCTTTATGTGTCACTGTAGGGAGAATTACTAGTGACTGATGTTAAGCATCTGCTGCCTGGTAGATGTGCTTGGCTTACGAGACTGGAGAGACAGAATAACTAATCCTTTGTCAAGCAAAACCATTCTATGTACGTATTTCAATTGTGTATTTTGCAGCTTGACTGGAGTTCAGCTCTAATGTGATGCAGTGGTGCAGGTTTTTCTTTTTCCCTTGTGTAACAAACTCATTCCCCAGAATATCTGCCTTTGGAAGAAACAGAATTTAAGTGAAAAGACCTTTTTGGTAAGGTATTCAGAACCTGCATAAGTAATAGGATTTAAGCTGCTATATTAAAGTGCTAAATCAAAACACGCAGTTCCCTATTTCAGCAAAAGGCTGAGTCATATGCCATTATAAATGACGTGGTCAAAGCGTTAGTGGCAAATTAGAACTGCTCCCTGAACAGGTGGCAAAGGATTACTACCGGAAGCCTAAACTGTTCAGGCTTATTTAATAAAATATACAGTCACAGCCGAACAATTCTCCTTGAATATAAAAAGCTGTAAGAAGCTTCTACCTTTGCAGTAATAGGGCCTTTTCTTATTGTGCGCCACGCTAATAAATCTTCTCTTGAGTAGTGTCCTGGCAGGATGTGGCATCAAGAAATGGGGGAACCCCTGGGGGCGGGACTTTAAACCATCTCTACATTCCTAGTCGATCGACCGTTTGATGCACTTGTGGGCCAGGGCGTATGGGTGCTCAGCTCTCAATTTTAAATTTATGGGTACTGACATGTCATGGTCAAAGAACACTATGTAAGTGAACATAATTTTTGTCCAGTTCTGTTTGAAAATGGTTATATTTATATGAATTGTTAACTTTCATGTATTTTCGTAACCCTCTAGATGAATTGTTCCGATAAAACCCTGATGAAGGAAAACGTTTTTTGAAACGCGTCGGTTCAGGACATTAATATATTTTTCAATGACATTTTTATTGTATCCTATTTTGTATGTGTTCTATTTATTACTTGTTATTAAAATTTACTTTGTTATACTTTCATACATCCTCTCTACTCTGTTGGTAGTGCCTTTAAAGTCCCGCCCCCAGGGGTGCCCCCATTCCTTGATTCTATATCCATTGGGATGTGGCACACCTGCATTTGTTTTCTCTATCAGATCCCTTCTCTCTACTGGCAGGATGTGGCAAGTTTAAAGCCAGCCATAGATGGTTTGAATCTCGGCAGGGACCAACCGAGATTCAAACCATCTATGAGCAGGCTGAATGCACACCATTGATCGACTTGGGTACAACCAGCATGTCATATTTTTACCATGAGATTGCCAGCAACTATAGCTGCTAGTAACAGTCACTGTGTTCTCCCTACAGAGACGGTTCCTGCGCCCACCCCCCACAGCTGAGAGAACACAATAGCTCTGCAGAAGGGACTCCCTCATCAACACTGACTGTGTTGGTGGGGAAATCGAGCGATTTTCCTTCCTGCAACCCGTGGTTGCAGGAAAGAAATCACACCCTATGTGGCCTGCCTTAGACTTTGTCTCATTGTTTCCATCAAACATGAGTACTACTAGTGTGGACGTTGGTAAAACCAGATCTGGAGCCTTTGCTTGGATCAATTATTTTATCATTACATTTCTTGTTTAATTGGTCTTAACCTGGCCAAGAATATTATTACAATGTGTAAATTAGGTTATAAGACATGAATATCTCTACAAAGAACGTCTGGCCAAAAACTACTGTATATAGGGAAAAGGTAACTTATCTGTACCCAACAAGCCCCCCCTCTCCTATATTCACCTGTTCTTGCTTCTCAGAGACCTTTGCTCAGCAGCCCACTGGGAGCCACATAGTCACTGCTACAGAATCTCCTGTTTCTGATTTTCTTCTGCGCATGTGCGGAAGAAAGTCCATATGATCCCTTAATTAAGCAGTACAACATTGGGATCCATATTAGATGGTCTCTCCATAGGAATAAATGGAGATTCACCTGCCAACCCAGGGGTTTCTATAATGGCAGTTATGTGACTCCTGGCAGTTTGCAGGGCAAAGATCTCTGAGGAGCAAGAAAAGGTGGCCATAAAACATGGGCTTACTGGGGAAGGGGTGACAGAGGTGATTTTAAAGGGACTGTACATTTTGAAATGTTTTTGTTTCTGTTTTTTCCTAGCTAGGTATTAGTGTAGTTATAATTCCTGTGTTGTTTGCTTTACTTTATAATGAGGGGCACACATGTTGTGCAGCAGTTTGTAGTGTCATGGCTGATTGATTCTCCTATGGAGTAATCCACATACCTTGTCCCTACTCACCAGAGGGACAAGCAACTCCTTGTTCTGGGCAGTGGCAGCTGATGTTTTTTTTGGGGGGGCGGCAAACAACCTGGCTGTGTTGCGGGCTCCTATGGGCGGTGGGCAGTGGCCGGGTTGCGAGCTCCTACCGGCAGGTTGCCAGCTCCTATGGGTGGCAGGCAACAGGCGGGTTGCGGGCTTCTACGGCGGGTTATGGACTCCTACGGGTGGCGGACAGCGGCTCCTGTGTCCTCTCTTCCTTTTATTCAACACGGTGGCTTCCGCCGTGCGGCTCCTCCTCCTAGGCGTCCAATAGGATCGCCTGTCCTTTCAGACATTCTTCCAAGAAGCACATTTGTGAGGTCAGACACTGATGTGGACGAGAAGGCCTAGCTCGCAGTCTTCGCTCTAATTTATCCCAAAGGTGTTCTGTCGGGTTGAGGTCAGGACTCTGTGCAGGTCAGTCAAGTTCCTCCACCCCAAACTCGCTCATCCATGTCTTTATGGACCTTGATTGTGCACTGGTGCGCAGTCATGTTGGAACAGGAAGGGGCTATCCCCGAACTGTTCCCACAAAGTTGGGAGTATGAAATTGTCCAAAATGTCTTGGTATGCTGACGCCTTAAGAGTTCCCTTAACTGTAACTAAGGGGCCAAGCCCAACCCCTGAAAAACAACACCACACCATAATGCCCCCTTCACCAAATGATTTGGACTAGTGCACAAAGCAAGGTCCATAAAGACATGGATTAGAGAGTTTGGGGTGGAGGAACTTGACTGGCCTGCACCTCACTGCCCTGACCTCAACTTGATAGAACACCTTTGAGATAATTTGGAGACTGCAAGCCAGGCCTTCTCGTCCACATCAGTGCCTGACCTCACAAATGAGCTTCTGAAAGAATGGTCAAACATTCCCATAAACACACTCCTAAACCTTGTGGACAGCCTTCCCAGAAGAGTTGAAGCTGTTATAGCTGCAAAGGGTGGGCCAACTCAACATTGAACCCTACGGACTAAATCCTAGTACACACAACCGAGAATCTCGTCGTAAAAAACCCCGTCGCTTTTCTCAACGAGATTCTTAAGCTTGACGAGATTATTTTCAAGCTTTCCTTGCATACACACTGTCAATTCCAAATCTTGACGTTGTAAAGCGCGGTGACGTACAACACGTATGACGGCAGTATAAAGAGGAAGTTCAATTCCAATGGCGCCACCCCTTGTGCTGCTTTTGCTGATCTCGTGTTACCGCATGTTAGTAAAAGTTTGGGGAGAGACGATTCCCGCTTTTCAGTCTTCGTGCTTTCAGTTAGTTTTAGTGTGACGACTGTGCTATCTCCATTAAGAACGCTAGTTTTACCAGAAGGAGCGCTCCCGTCTTATACTTGATTCTGAGCATGCGCAATTTTTTAAGACTCGGAAAAGCTTACACACGACCGGTTTTCTCGTCGGGAAACAGGCCGACGAGAAAAACGAGTATCCTGATGAGTATATAGAGAGCAGGTTCTCTATTTTTCTCGTCGAGATTCCCGGCAGTTTTCTCGACGAGAAAGCTCTTCCAACAGTTTTCTTGTCGTTTCGTGTGTACGAGGCTTAAGACTTGGATGCCTTTTAAAGTTCATATGCGTGTAAAAGCAAGCGTCCTAAATACTTTTGGTAATATAGTGTATGTAAATCAACTGTGTATTAAGCTTTCTACCCAGAATTCCACTTTAAAGCCAAATGCCACATTGGGTACCTCCCTGTTTGTTTACCCCCTTCTACCTTTGTGTTTACCTAACTTTTTCCTGAGGTCTTCTGTCTGGTCATGGGTCCTTTTCTTCTTCCTCTAGAGGAGAGAAAACCTGAATGCTACAGAGAACAGCACTTCATATTGATGTCAGCGCCATTTCCTGCAGCATTCTGCTGTGAGCCCAGGTTGGCCTAATGTCATTTCCCCAGGGGGTGTGTCCATGACGTCCTGGGCTAACAGGAAGTTATAATGGTCCTGGAAAAGGACCAGTGCTGGATTGCAGTACTGGATTTTTTTTTACTTCAATTCTGCAGGGCATTGGAATTATTATTTTTTAAATGGTTTTATTAAGCCAGAGTTGGGCTTTACGTATTGCATTGTGATTTTTTTTTTATCTATACAACTAAAATTTCTTTCTTGAATTGTTGGGAAATAACAGGCTACCATTAGCTGTATTATAATCCTGCTACTGTCAAGAGTTTTAAAATTGTTCTTTGCTTGTGTTTACCACCTCTGTTAAGAGACGGCTTTATGATTCCTGACACATCCCATCTTCAAGAAGCTTGAGTCAGCACTATTCCAGCCTAATGTACTAAAGTGAAGCTAATCCAGTTGTATGCCAGATATTGTAAATGTCTTGCAAATGAGCTAAATAGGTGCCAGATTATATTAATACTAATTTCCCACGTGTACATCAACGGTGTACAGAGGGAAGTGCCAAAGTGTCTGTCAAAATTTTGCAAGATTAGTATTTATTTCTTCATTAAAGTAGGAGTAAATAGATGTAAATGTTAAATATCTGTCATATACACCCAGGGTAGACAGCCGTTGTGTAGGCTAAATTTAGTAATCCTAAAACAGCAGCCAGTTACATAAACAGGAAACCGCACAACAAAAGAAAGGGGTTACTAATAATCAATGTGGCATTGTGGATAAGCTTTAATGCTAACCGTCTTTACATCAGAAAAAAAACATTATTTATAGCATACATTATTTTGCATGGAAGATCATCTAGTTAATTTTTTTGCTTAATATTTACCAAAAGGCCTCATTCATGCGGGCGAATACTTGTGTGCCCTGTGTAGGGCTGTAGTTTGCTGGTATGGGGATGTACAGGTGTTGCAGGCATCCCCGTGCTGGTAGTCCCATAGATGTCTATTGGGGCATGTGAATGCTCGGACACAGACACATTGTCCCAATGTGACAATCGTGCAGGTGTGGGTGCACGGCCCCTAAATCCCCTTTCACAATGTGGCGGCGGCGGTGGCGGTAAAGCGCTGCTATTTTTAGCGGCGCTTTACAGACGTATTTGTGGAAGGTATTGGGCTGCTAGCAGGGCGCTTTTAACCCCCGCTAGCAGCCGAAAAAGGTTAAAACCACCCGCAAAGCGCCGCTGCAGCAGCGCTTTGCCGGTGTTATAGCCGCGGTGCCCATTCATTTCAAAGGGCAGGAGCGGTGGAGGAGCGGTATACACACCGCTCCAAAGATGCTGCTAGCAGGACTTTTTTTACCGTCCTGCCAGCGCACCGCTCCAGTGTGAAAGCCCTCGGGGGCTTTCACACTGGAGAGACAGCAGCGGCTCTTTCAGGGTGCATTGCGGGCACTATTTTTAGCGGTATAGCTCCTGCAAAGCGCCTCAGTGTGAAAGGGGTCTAACGCACCCAGGGTGAGTTCAGGGACACACACCCACACGGATGTAATATTGGGACACAGCGGTAGGCAGCGTGCAGGCACAGGTCCCAATAGACTTTTTTTTACCTTACTATACTGCAACAACAATGAAAATGTTTCCTCTGATTCAATGACAGTTTTACAGAATGCAGCGACGACATTGCAGAATAAAAAATGCACATAAAGATTTTTTTATTTAAGTGGTTGGGAGCTGACGTGGGCCAAGGTGCTGATTATGACTCCAGCAACACACCAACATTTTACTATCCGTGTTCTGAAAGGTCAGCGCTAAGAGACTATTTGGCCTGTCAAATGGCCTGTCAAACGTATGGGTACTCATTCATTTCATTGGCCAGAATATTCATTTATTCCGCCCATTGAATTCAATTCTCAAGTGCTAATCACGACTAGTGTTTAGGTGTGTTTACCCGTGCTTAGGTGCGTCAGGCATTTTTTTCTTCCTAAACGCTTCTCTTCAGAACTCGATTTTGGCATGTCCAGGTTTCTGCCCCTAAACATACCTGCCTCTAAATATGTGTGCATAGGCACATAGGCCAATATAGAGGGACGTGCATTGAAAAAAAGTAAAATGCCCGTAAAGACAGTGTACATGAGGCCTTTTAAAGATTGAAAAGTATGTAATGGCTTTTCTTGCCATTGTTTAGTGGATTGCCTGAGTTTTTTTTATGCTTTCCTGGAAATGCACAACTAATTTGTGCATAAATGAGTTACCGGCAATTAAGAAATACATGTTAAAGAATAACTCCATGCAAAAAAATATGAAATCAGCAGGTTGAGACCTCAATGCTGTCCAGGAACTGTTGTAGTTGTAATTAAAACAGGTCATCACACTGGGAGGAAATTTCCAATTAAACTCTGTGCTTTATTTGTGCTGTAATGTAACATAACAGAAGGACAGAACAACCTCTATGGATTTCTACTGATGTCTAACAGCTATGCCTGGATGGGAAACAGAATCCCTAGCCAGGTAGACATTGTTCTTTGTATATATTCCAATCCCGTTTCTTTTTCTGGATGGTACGTTTAACATGAATAAATAATAAGCTATATAAACAAAAATGACATAAGCATAATTTCATAGCTGTGAGTTCCAATAAAATCTTTGGAGATAATATTTTTCTCAGTGGTGATATGACATGTCCTTACTGGATTGTACCTGATGTCGGAGAGTAGAGCGATGGCAGGTGTTTATCATTATAGGTAAAATTAGGTCTCATCTGTTCTATTTGTTGCAATATATTGTAAAGAATAATGGCCGTTCTTCTAGCAGAGGTAAACACATTACAGAGAGAGAAGCGGACTTCCTCAGGCTGTCTTCTCAGTTGGGATTCAGTACATAAACTATATATAAACTATCAGATTTTTCTGCAAGCTGTATGGTTGAGGACTATACTGAGTTTTTATGTGATCACTAATAGAAATAGTTATTTTGGTATATATACTGTATATGTATATGTGCATATATATATATATATTAGATTAATCATTTTTAGCATTACAGAAAGGAGCTACAGATCATACCTTGAACATCTGTTTTGGCTCGCTTTATGGAATAACACAGGTGTTCCCCTCCAGCAGTACTCCTAAAGCTCAACACTTCCTAGCTTGTTCCTCTGTTTTTAAAAAATGACAACCATTTTGGCCTCATTCACAGGGGCGCTGAGGCCCATACAGCATGAATGAGGTATTTGTTTAGATCAGGGGTCCTCAAACTTTTTAAACCGGGGGCCAGTTCACTGTCCCTCAGACCGTTAGACTATAGTTTAAAAAAAAAACTATGAGCAGCCTCACTCTGCCCATAATTACAGCCTCACTGTACTCATCATTGCAGCCTCACTGTGCCCATATACGCAGCCTTACCGTGCCCATATACGCAGCCTTACCGTGCCCATATATGCAGCCTTACAATCAGTGCCGGCCCAAGACATTGTGCTGCCTGGTACCAAGAATTAAATGCTGCCCCCCCCACCCCCCCCAAAAAAATCACGCCCACCAAATACCCCACATTCATTATTTTATATCATGATAACTAAAGTGGACCTGTCATGGCTCTATACATGTAAAGGAGTATAAAAGGACCTGTGCGTGGCTGGTGGCCGCGATCGCTCCAGAGAGCCAGAACGGGGATCTGTTAATGTAAACAGACAGATCCCTATTCTGACAGGGGAGGAGAGACAGATCTGCTCTTCCTAGTGATTAGGAACAGAGATCTCTCTCCTCCTACAGTCAGTCCCACCCCCCCCCCCCAGTTAGAAATACCTCCCAGGGAACACATTTAACCCCTTTCCTGCCAGTGACATTTACACAGTAATCAGTGCATTTTTATAGCACAGATCGCTGTATAAATGTCACTGATCCCAAAAAAGTGTCAAAAGTGTCTGATTTCTCCACCGCAATGTCACAGTCTAGCTAAAAATCGCAGATCACCAGACCCCGCTACACTAGTAAAAAAAATAATAATAATAATAAAAATGCCATAAATCTATCCTCTATTTTGTAGACGGTATAACTGTTACGCAAACTAATCAATATACACATTGCATTTTTTTTACCAAACATATGTAGAAGAATACATATCGACCTAAACTGATCAAGAAATGTTTATTTTTATTTTATTATTCTCCACTAGACGCTAGTCTCTTTATTGGCTACAGCCCTTAACCCTTCACGGATTTGCTTTTGGAATTAACTCTTCACGGACTATGTTGTGTTCTTTTTGGACTCTGCATTAGTTTTCTTTTTAATTAATTTTTCATATATTAATTTTTCACATTTCAATGTTTAACATTTATTTCACACATGGTTTTAACCACATAGCGCTGCACATTTTTTGAACACATGTGACCTATCTGACCCCTACACTGACCCCCTGACACACCTACGTGACACATGCACTGATCCACCTGACTCCTACTTCCTGCACTACTCACATAACACTGACCTACCTGACCTACATGACCATTACCCTGACCCCTACACTGACCCCTACCTCACTCCTACTTCCTGCACTACTCACATTACACTGGCCTACATGACCATTACCCTGACCCCTACACTGACCCTTACACTGACCTACCTGACACCTACACTGACACCTACACTGACCTACCTGACACCTACCTCACTCCTACTTCCTGCACTACTCACATTACACTGACCTGACAGCAACACTGACTATTACACTGACTGACACATACACTGACCCACCGACCTTACACCTACACTGACCTACTACACAGACCCACCTGACTCCTACAGTAGGAGTCCTACTTCCTGCACTACTCACACCCGACCCCCTCCCCACAGCTCGGTGCGAATCCATCCTTTGAGTCCTCCTTACCTTTGTCTGCTCTTCACCAGGACTCTCCTCAGGACCTCAGCACTGGATGTGCAGAACTGCTTCGGCGTCCCAACTTCCCGCCAGCGCCATCCACCCGCAGCCCGCTCCATGGTGTCAGACGCTGCACGCCTGCACCTCCATGATCCCATCTCCACCGCGCCGTAACAAAGCAGAGGGACAGGCGGAGGGGAAGACAGCTCACACTTCCAGTGCTTATCTCCCGCCACCATGTTCGTGTTTCCCGGCGCACTGACTGTGATTGGGCGTATGGCGGTCATGTGCGGAGGCGGGACTTCTAGAGCGATCGCTGACAGGCCAGCCCCACGCCGCACATGACCCCCATTCGCCCAATCACAGGGCGCCGGACACTAAACATGGTGGGGACACAGGAAAGGAAAATTAGTAGGAGACACGGAATGTCGCTGGCTGACGGGCGGCAATTTGCCGCCCCCCTTAAAGTGCCGCCTGGGACCGGGGTACCATCGGGTCCCATGGTAGGGCCGGCCCTGCTTACAATGCCCATATACGCAGCCTTACCATGCCCATATACGCAGCCTTACCATGCCCATATTAGCAGCCTTACCGTGCCCATATTCACAGCCTTACCATGCCCATATTAACAGCCTTACCATGCCCATATTAGCAGCCTTACCATGCCCATATTAGCAGCCTTACCATGCCCATATTAGCAGCCTTACAATGCCATATTTGCAGCCTCGCTGCAGTCAGTACCTGCATTACAACGAGCAGGCATCTCCTGCTGTGTCCCGGAGTTCAGTGTGAAAAGTTTGGCAGAGCACTGCGTCTATCACACGAGCTGGTCTAGGAGGAGGGCGGGACCTTTCTCACAGCGCGACCAAACTTTTTACACTGAACTCCGTGCCTGCTGTGTGTGACAGGAGGAGGGAGAGGAGCGCTGCAGCCATGCACAGCCGCGGCTTAGCTCAAACCGGCCCCAGGGCGGGCAGCCCTGATTACAGCCTTACTGTGCCAAACAATCACCAGTCAGTGTGTGCATTACACACATCGGGCATCTCCTGCTCCTGCTGTGTCACGGCTCACTGTGAAAGGTTCAGGCTGTGATAAAAGTCCCGCCCTCCTCCTAGACCAGCTCACGTGATAGCACTGCCTCTATCACACTGTCTAGGAGGAGGGCGGGTCCTTTATCACAGCGCGCCCAAACTTTTTACAGTGAGCTCCGTGACACAGCAGTCTCCCGCTGTGTGTTACAACCGGCGCCGCCCCTGCACCACTGCCCTGCCCCGAGGCCTGGCCTCGGTGGCCGGGCCGGATAAATGTCCTCGGCAGGCCGCATGTGGCTCGCGGGCTGTAGTTTGAGGACCCCTGGTTTAGACATTTGAAGCTGCCTGCAGGCAACTGACATTACTGAGTGGGGAAATGGCAGCTGTACAGACACTGCTGCGTGTCCTAATTTGACATGTCCGCATTCGGCGGCTACGCACCTGACCCTACATGCCTGTTATGTTAGGATGTGCAGCTGTGTCTGTACAGCCGCTGTGCCACCATTTAGTAACATAGGCCTTCTGCATGCAGCTCCAAATGTCTAAGTGAATGCCTAATTTATGCTCCATGGGGCTCAGCGCCCCTGTGAATGAGGCCTAAATGGTTGAACTGAGCTTAAAGTGATTGTAAATGATCACCTTGTAAAATAACCCATTCAGTTTAAAATTGCAATGAAAGGCAAAACATTTGTGTATGGATATAAAAAAAAAACAAAAAAACAATATAAATACCTTTCTTTCACTTTTTTATAAGTGATCACATTCCCTCTGCATGAGAGCTGGGGGGAGAAAAAGCAACAGGACACTGATCTTCCCAATGAAAGGCTGTGCAGAGGGGGTGTGTCAGAACAAGCCTGAACATTGGAGGAGAGCAGTCTGAGTTCCCAGCACAGCTAGGAAAACTGACCACGGTGATCTCTCCTGCCCAGTGTGCTCCGTTTTTAACAGGAAATCAGAGGGACTGGCAGGAACACCAGGGATTTCACACAAAGGAAGCAAAGAATGAGAACAGAATACTTTCTTATACAAGTAATAATAAACAAATAAAGCTTCGCTAATAATGAAGGGTCAAATGTGTCAACAAATGAAAACTAAATGACAATATTGATTAGTGAATAAAAATGAAAATGCAATAAGTGCGGAAAGAAACCTTTTCCTTAGGGATTCTACAAGGTTAAGTGCTAACACCCTATGACCATTCTAAGTTAAACCATCAAAATGTATAAACAAATAAATGTAGCCAAATACATATGTAGCGCCCTTCTCACTCCCCTCTCTGCATCAGCTCGCTTCTCTTCTTGTCTAGGGGTACCTTAGAGGGGAGGAAGCGGGGACACCACGCCTGGCCTTCACCACAGGTGTCAGTGCGGTATAAGCAAAGTTCTTTCTCTACCTTCGGGCCAGTGTTGTGCACCTAAAACCTCCACATGAGATTACCTTAAACAATGTCCACCAGAAAAGAGCACCACACCATTAAAGTCCAACACTCCTTTATTCTTCTCGAGTTAACAGCATAATCAGTTAGACTCCCTTGGCTTTACAGAACAGAAAAGGAGGTGTGGCTGCGAGTAGGCCCAGACACAATGAACTCTCCACTTTCCTCCCTGAAAGTGGGTTGCGGTCTCTGAGCGAGGGGGAATTTCCTTCCAGGCGGTCTCCGGTGGGAGGCTCACCCGTCACTGGCAATCTGCTGCACCAGGTCTTCAAGTGAGGAGCTCCCCCCGGTCCATTACACCTTCCGGATTCGGGTACCCAATCCCTGGGTACCCTAGGACCTCCTTCCCTCGCGGAACTCAGTGTTGGGCACTGAGCTCCAGACCTCCATCCGAGTACCTCACCCCAGGCCAAAGGTGCCTGGGATGGAACACGACCTCCGGCTGTCCTCTAGGCCTAGGCCGTCAAGAGGACCGACACAAACCACCGCCCACAGGCTGAAGGTGCCTGGGACTTCACCCCTACCCAAAGATGGTCGGCCCCTTTATACCCTCTCCCAGCAAGCATGGTGGGTTCCCCGCCCCACCATAACACTGCAGAGAGAGGACAAAAAGGAGGCCCGGCACACAGCAATGGCTCAACCCCCAGCCCATGGCGACAGCGCCACCTGCAGGGCTGCAGGGAATTACACATCACTGGTGTCTCTGCCAGTTAAATTTACACCCGGGAAAGTACATACCCGCTACACATAAATTGGTATAAATACACAGCAAATAATAAATTTATATAAATGAAATAAAGTCTCTTCATATGTGTCCAAGAAGCATAAATGCAGCAACACCCTGTGAGAAATCTTCCATGGACAAGGGACACTGTGAATCCGCCACCACACAGAATGAAGGCTTATCAGCTCCTCAGATAATAATAGCTTGTCACCCAGCCTGGGTTATTGCGATCCTCCCACCGCAGCAAAAGGCTAGCAGGCCTGTCTCTCCTAGGGCTCCAACCCGGATCCTCCGGTACTCCCAAAAGCAGCTACCACGCCCGATGTTAGAGATTTGTTGTTTGATCCAGCAAGGGAAAGTGGCGGAGGAGATGGTCTCAATAGATGAATATGACCAAGAAAAAAAGAAAGAGTAGACCACCATCGGTAAAACCAGATGATTTGTAAAAGTCTGTGTACCATGTACTATACAAGTACATGGTACAACCAGGCACCAGGCACATATCAGGACTTTGAAATGCTAGGGTAACAAACACTTACATTTTTGCAAACAGAGATACAAGCTAAGAAGTTTTGTGCTTTAAGAATACTGCTGATGGGGAACACCTGAGTTACTCCATATAGGGACCCAAAACAGATGGAGTACAAGATATATCTTGTAGCTACTTTCTGTAATGCTACAAAATTATACAATTTATATATATATATATATATATATATATATATATATATATATATATATAAACAGTATCTCACAAAAGTGAGTACACCCTCACATTTTTGTAAATATTTTATTATATCTTTTCATGTGACAACACTCAAGAAATGACACTTTGCTACAATGTAAAGTAGTGAGTGTACAGCTTGTACAACAGTGTAAATTTGCTGTTCCCTCAAAATAACTCAACACACAGCCATTAATGTCTAAACTGCTGGCAACAAAACTGAGTACACCCCTAAGTGAAAATGTCAGAATTGGGGCCAAAGTGTCAATATTTTGTGTGGCCACCATTATTTTCCAGCACTGCCTTAACCCTCTTGGGCATGGAGTTCCCCAAAGCTTCACAGGTTGCCACTGGAGTCCTCTTCCACTCCTCCATAATGACATCACAGAGCTGGTGGATGTTAGAGACCTTGCGCTCCTCCACCTTCCATTTGAGGATGCCCCCATAGATGCTCAATAGGGTTTATGTCTGGAGACATGCTTGGCCAGTCCATCACC
This sequence comes from Rana muscosa, assembly GCA_029206835.1. Taxonomy (NCBI): domain Eukaryota; kingdom Metazoa; phylum Chordata; class Amphibia; order Anura; family Ranidae; genus Rana; species Rana muscosa. The sequence continues at coordinate 55,123,569 of JARGYO010005626.1, forward strand.
TTTACCCTCAGCTTCTTTAACAAGGCAGTGGTCTCCTCGGAGGTGTGTTTGGGGTCATTATCATGTTGGAATACTGCCCTGTGGCCCAGTCTCCGAAGGGAGGTGATTACTCTGTCTTCAGCAAACTGTTTGCGAGCTTTCTTGTGCATTATCTTTAGAAGAGGCTTTCTTCTGGGATGACAGCCATGCAGACCAATTTGATGCAGTTTGCTGCGTATGGTCTGAGCACTGGCAGGCTGACCCCCCATCCCTTCAACCTCTGCAGCAATGCTTGCTGGCAGCACTCATACGTCTATTTCCCAAAGACAACCTCTGGATATGACGCTGAGCACATGCACTCAACTTCTTTGGTCGACCATGGCGAGGCCTGTTCTGAGTGGAACCTGTCCTGTTAAACCGCTGTATGGTCTTGGCCACCGCGCTGCTCAGTTTCAGGGTCTTGGCAATCTTCTTATGGCCTAGGCCATCTTTATGTAGAGCAACAATTATTTTTTTCAGATTTTCAGAGAGTTCTTTGCCATGAGGTGCCATGTTGAACTTCCAGTGACCAGTATGAGAGAGTGAGAGCGATAACACCAAATTTAACACACCTGCTCCCCAGTCACATGACACCGGGGATGGAAAATGTCTAACTGGGCCCAATTTGGACATTTTCACTTAGGGGTGTATTTACTTTTGTTGCCAGCGGTTTAGACATTAATGGCTGTGTGTTGAGTTATTTTGAGGGGACAGCAAATGTACACTGTTATACAAGCTGTACACTCACTACCATTGTAGCAAAGTGTCATTCCTTCAGTGTTGTCACATCAAAAGATTTAATAAAATATTTACAAAAATGTGAGGGGTGTACTCACTTTTGTGAGATACTGTGTATATATATATATCCACTTGTCCCCCGCCCACTGTCAATTGACGGCGGGCGGAGGATACTCTCGTTCTGGGAGGACGTCATATGACGTCCTCCCTTTAAAACGAGCTAGGAGGCGCGCCCGCCGCGTTCACAAGGCCCCGATGCGCGTGCCCGGGAAACGAGCAGGAAAGTGGATCTCTGTGTGTAAACACAGAGATCCACGTCCTGTGAGGGAGAGGGGACTGATGGTGTGTCCCTTGTACATTGGTCACCTCCCCCAGTCAGTCCCCTCCCCCCACAGTAAGAACACTTTGAGGGAACATATTTAACCCCTTCCCGCCCCCTAGTGGTTAACCTCTTCCCTGCCAATCACATTTATACAGTAATCAATGCATTTTTATAGCAGGGATCGCTGTATAAATGTGAATGGTCCCAAAAATGTGTCAAAAGTGTCCGATGTGTCCGCCGCAATATCGCAGTCACAATAAAAAATCGCAGATCGCCGCCATTACTAATAAAAAAATAAAAAAATAAAAATGCTATTAATCTATCCCCTATTTTGTAGACGCTATAACTTTTGCGCAAACCAATCAATACGCGCTTATTGCGATTTTTTTTTTTACCAAAAATATGTAGAAGAATACGTATCGGCCTAAACTGAGGAAAATTTTATTTAAAAAAAAAAAAATGGGTATTTATCATAGCAAAAAGTAAAAAATAGTGTGTTTTTTCCAAACTGGACGCTCTTCTTTTGTTTATAGCGCAAAAAATAAAAACCGCAGAGGTGATCAAATACCACCAAAAGAAAGCTCTATTTGTGGGAAAAAAAGGACACAAATTTCGTTTGGGAGCCACGTCGCACGACCGCGCAATTGTCATTCAAAGTGTGACAGCGCTGAAAGCTGAAAAATGGCTTGGGCAGGAAGGGGGTTTTCGTGCACAGTAGAGAAGTGGATATATATATATATATATATATATATATATATATATATATATATATATATATATATATATACACATACAGTGGGTACAGAATTTTTGCAGATTTGTTAAAAAGGAAAAACTGAAATATCACATACTCCTAAGTATTCAGACCCTTTGCTCAGTATTTAGTAGAAGCACCCTTTTGATCTAATACAGCCATGAGTCTTTTTGGGAAAAATGCAACAAGTTTTTCACACCTGGATTTGGGGATCCTCTGCCATTCCTCCTTGCAGATCCTCTCCAGTTCTGTCAGGTTGGATGGTAAACGTTGGTGGACGGCCATTTTTAGGTCTCTCCAGAGATGCTCAATTGGGTTTAAGTCAGGGCTCTGGCTGGGCCATTCAAGAACAGTCACGGAGTTGTTGTGAAGCCACTCCTTCGTTATTTTTGCTGTGTGATTAGGGTCATTGTCTTGTTGGAAGGTAAACCTTCGGCCCAGTCTGAGGTCCTGAGCACTCTGGAGAAGGTTTTCCTCCAGGATATCCCTGTACTTGGCCGCATTCATCTTTCCCTGGATTGCAACCAGTCGTCCTGTCCCTGCAGCTGAAAAACACCCCCACAGCATGATGCTGCCACCACCATGCTTCACTGTTGGGACTGTATTGGACAGGTGATGAGCAGTGCCTGGTTTTCTCCACACATACCGCTTAGAATTAAGGACAAAAAGTTCTATCTTGGTCTCATCAGACCAGAGAATCTTATTTCTCACCATCTTGGAGTCCTTCAGGTGTTTATTAGCAAACTCCATGCGGGCTTTCATGTGTCTTGCACTGAGGACATCTCTGGAGCTCAGCCACAGTGATCTTTGGGTTCTTCTTTACCTCTCTCACCAAGGCTCTTCTCCCCCAATAGCTCAGTTTGGCCGGACGGCCAGCTCTAGGAAGGGTTCTGGTCATCCCAAACGTCTGCAATTTAAGGATTATGGAGGCCACTGTGCTCTTAGGAACCTTAAGTGCAGCAGAATTTTTTTTTATACCTTGGCCAGATCTGTGCCTTGCCACAATTCTGTCTCTTATATAGACAGGTCTTATATAGACAGGTGTGTGGCTTTCCTAATCAAGCCCAATCAGTATAATCAAACACAGCTGGACTCAAATGAAGGTGTAGAACCATCTCAAGGATGATCAGAAGAAATGGACAGCACCTGAGTTATATATGAGTGTCACAGCAAAGGGTCTGAATACTTAGGACCATGTGATATTTCAATTTTTATTTTTTAATAAATCTGCAAAAATGTCAACAATTCTGTGTTTTTCTGTTAATATGGGGTGCTGTGTGTACATTAATGAGGAAAAAAATGAACTTAAATGATTTTAGCAAATGGCTGCAATATAACAAAGAGTGAAAAATTTAAGGGGGTTTGAATACTTTCCGTACCCACTGTATGTATATATACATATATATATTGTGAGGGTGAGAGCCCGTGGCTTAGTAGAAATGTGTTTAAAATGGACACAGGACTCTCAAAGAAGCTATTTGAGAAGTTCCAGCAAAAGATTGCTGAGCAGAGAAAACTATGCTTTAAGTTTTCTCTGGATTTTGTAAGTCTGGATTGGGGCTGGAAACTTGAAGACTTCAAAGTGCATTGGGAGGGATGGAGTCTTCAGTCATGTGTCCGGGTTTTCTAGGAGCTCTGCAGGTTGAGTGTGTGGCCAGGTGCACACACTCGTTATAAGGCAGAGCTGAACATAGCTCAGTGTGGGTGGGAAAGGAGTCGGTGTTAAAGCAGTTGCTGGAAGGAAGTGTGCCACTGAAAAAAGAACTCAGGCAACATCCTTAAGACGTTTCTCCATGTGGGAGAGGTTCCAGGTCAGTAGACTGAGAGGGTTGGGCCAGCTGAGAGAGTCGGGGAGACTATAGCTGAGACAACTGGAAGAGAGTCTTGGGGACCAGAGGGGACTGTAAGTCTTGGAGGAGTGTGGAAGCCTGGAGTGTCAGGAGAGCCCTTCCTAGAGGCCAGGAGTGGGCCTGTGCAGCAAGGAACTGCGCCCAAGG